>PVJA010002604.1:0-104853 GCA_004027025.1 Myocastor coypus
GTTGTTAACTCTCCAGTAGAGAAGCTTAGTGATATTATTACATATAACATAGGCACTAGAGCTTTAACATCACTGTCTTTCTGAATATCAAATGCCTTAGACATAACATGGAACTAGTATTTTCCATCATTGATACTCTAATAGTTCCCCATAAATGTGATAAAAAATACAATTACACATTTTACACCGAAATACAGAAATCTAACCACATACATAATTATAGCAGGTCAATCCTATGGCACTTTTTCCTTGTCTCTTAGTCTCTATTACTTTTTTTCAAACAAAAATTTACTTGAGAGAGACTATAGCAATAGTTGATGTGATATTAGAAGCAGCACACATCTGAAAGACCAAAATGACAGGCATTCCAAGAGTGGTTTTAGTATTATACATTACTATCCTAAGTATAGTTGCTTGCTTCACAGATACTAGCATATATAGTCAGGTTGAGAGTACTACCAATTAACTGCCAGTTTCAAAATTCTGTTAGAGGTTCTTAGAACCATTTGCTAAATCATCCTGTGTATATAAGTGCATGATTTTGCTGTGCCATGTTTCCTAACTTTTCTGCTTGCTGTCTCTTCATTGTTTAATCCTTAAGTTCTTGATTTCCACCTGGCTGTGTTATGCCTTTCCATTTTTATTTCTTCTTCTGAGTTCTTAAACTAGGGAGACTATACAATATGTATACATGTAGGTCTGGTTTATTTGACTTAGGAGTATATGTTCTGCCAAGCGTGGTGGTGCACGCCTGTAATCCCAGCACTCGGGAGGCTGAGGCAGGAGGATTTGTGCGAGTTCGAGACCAGCCTGGGCTACAAAAGTGAGCTCAAGGTCAGCCTCAACTACATAGCAAGACCCTGTCTCAAAAAAAAGACAAAAAAAAAAAAAAAAGGAGTATATGTTCAAGATACATCCACTTATTTCAAAAAGATGTGGTAGTTTTATATAATGGAATATTACTCTGCTATAAAGAATGATAAACTAGAAGACTTCATATATAAATGGATGTATCTTGAACATATACTCATAAGTGAAACAAACCAGAGCTATATGTGTAAATGGCATATAGTCTCCCTAATGTAAGATCTCAGAAGAAGAAATAAAAATGGAGAGGCATAACACATCTGAATGGAAATCAAGGACTTAAGGGTTAAACAATGAAGTGACTGCAAGCAAAAGAGATAGGCAGCATGGCAGGGGCAAAGCCATGCACTTATATACACAGGATGAGTTAGATAATAGTCCTAGGAACCTCCAGAATGTTTTTGACACTGAGGATAGCAATGTGTAACAGTAAAACTATGCCTGTCATTCTGGTCTTTTAGATGTGTGCTGCTTCTAATGTAATTTCAGTTACTGCTATACTCTCTCAAGTAAATGGTTGGTTTACAAGAAAACAAAAAAGGGTATTAAATGAGAGTAAGAGACTAGGAAAATGCCGTAGGATCTACTGGCTACAATTTTGTATATACTTAGATTTCTAAATGTGTAAAAATAAGTGATTGCTTTTATCACATTCTACAGAGATTTATTAGAATATCAATGATTGATAGAAAGTACCAATTCCAAGTTAAGTCTAAGATTTTTGATACTTAGAAAGTGATATCATGCTCAAGTACCTATGTTATAGAGTAATAGTATCACTGAGTTTTTTCTCTGATGGGTTAAAAATATGGTTACAGACCAAAAATTTTTTTTAAAAAAAAGGACTACAAGGATAGCCAATACTTGCCCCTAACTCTTCAAGATCAGTAAGTCTCAGGACATAAGAGAACTTGTGCTATAATATCCTATAACTCAGTGCTTTCCCAAATTTTCTGTTCAAGGAGATTATGGGGTGACAGAGGAAAGGGGCTGAAGATACACAGTGTGCCAAAGGAGTGTCACTTAGAAAGAAAACATTCTATGAGGCTTTTGAATTGCAAACTGGTCTAGCAATGGCTGTCATTTATCCAGATGGCTGACAAGGACAACAGTTCTACAAAGCACTGTACATGGTTCCAAAGTAAATCCTGAGGGGATTTGACTGACCTTGAGAGATACAAAAGTTACATGTTTTGCTGTACAAGTTGTGCTTAAGCTTGCTTTTAATGACCCAGAAGAAAAGTTTAGCCACAAGTCATAAAACAGAAAGCTAGATTAGAATGCTGATCTGTAAAAGGTTTAAATCAAGAGCTTCCAACATTGCCAGTTTTACCCATAACCCGCTGCGATTATCAAACATTGGATTATGTATACAACTACTTTCTCTTAGTTCAATGAGAAGAAATTTTGTTATACTGATAATGATTTGAAAAGTTATAACATCTACACCCAGTGCTCTGTATAATTAATAGGAGGAAAACAATATGCATTGTCTTAAATATTCACATGTACTACTAACATGTTTTAGAACTGTCACATTGTTATACATTGTTATTTCTTGTTAAATGTAATAAAAAAGATATATTCACTTATATATGAAGGCTTTGAGTTTATCGTTCTTCACAGCTGGGTAATATTCTGTTGTATAAAAACACCACATCTTTTTCAACCATTCTTTTTTTTTTTGTCTTTTTGAGACAGGGTCTCGCTATGCAGTTGAGGCTGGCCTTGAGCTCACTTTTGTAGCCCAGGCTGGTCTCAAACTCGCACCAATCCTCCTGCCTCAGCTTCCCGAGTGCTGGGATTACAGGCGTGAGCCACCACGCCCGGCTCAACCATTCTTTAGGTGATGGGCATTTTGGTTGTTTTCAAGATTTGGCTATCACAAATTGTGCTGCTATAAACATAGCAGCACACACATCACTATGATACAATGTTTTCAGTTCTGTTGGGAAAATTCCTAGTAGTGGGATAGCTAGATTGAGTGGCATTTACAGTCCTAGGGTTTTAAGGTGTCTCCTTACTGATTTCCATAATGGTTACACCAGTCTGTATTCCTACCAGCAGTGGAAAAGGGTTCCTTTTTCCCCAGAGCCTCTTCAACATTTGTTGTTGGTCGATTTCTTTATGACCGCTATTCTTCCTGGGCTTAGATGGCATCTAACTGTTGTTTTTAATTTACATTTCATGTATGACTAGTGATGTGGAGCATTTCTTCATGTGCTTATTAACTCGTAGAATTTCTTCCTCTGAGAAGTGTGTGTTCATCTCAGATGCCCATTTCTGGATGGGTCTTTGAATTTTGGGGCCCTAATGCATTTTAGTTCTTTATGAATTCTAAATAGAAGATTTTTGTCTGAATACTTAACTAGTTAAAATGTTTTCAAAATTTTTGCATTGTCTTTTTACTCTGTTGGTAGTTTCTTTTGGTGTGTAAAAACTTCTCAACAAGAGAAGGTCTCAGTTATTAATTCTTTCAAATGTTACACGTGCATTTTGATTTTCATCCGTGAACTGTTTGCCTACCCTGATGTCTTCAAGATTTCCTCCTACTTTCTCGTCCAGGAGATTTAGTGTTTGTCTTTTAATATTTAGATCTTTTGATCCATTTTGATTTTAGTTTCATGCATGGTGATAGACCTGCGTTAAGTTTTAGTTTCCAGCATGTAGAGATCCAGTTTTTCCAGCACCATTTGTTAAAGAGGCTGTCTTTTCTTTAAATAAACACATTTGGCCTCTTTGTGGAAGATGAAAGTGTCTCAGTTTGTAGTTGACTCTGCATCTTGTAATCTATTGCATTGTTCCTCAGATCTTTTTTTTTTTTTTTTTTCCTTTGCCAATACCATGCTAATTTTGTCACAGTAGCTTTGTAGTATAATTTTAAGTCAGGAATTGTAATGCCTCCTACCTTATCTTTGTTGCCCAGAGTTGTCTTTTTTAGTCTCATTCTTTTCTGGTTTCCAGTAAATTTTAGGAACGATTTCTCTAGGTCTGAAGTATATTGATGGTGTTTTGATAGAGATTGCATTAACTCTGTAAAAAATTTGAGAAACTGGCCAACTTCACAATGTTGGTTAGCAGGGAATATTTTTCCATTTTCCGATATCCTCTATGATCTCTCTTTTTTTTTTAGAGCACTGTAATTTTCATTGACGAGATCTTTTAATTTTTTAGTTAGATTAATTCCTTTGTATTTTATTTTCTATGGTGCTATTTCTCTAGTTTGTCTCTCAGCGTGTTTTTATCTGTGTAAAGTAATTCTATTGACATTTGAGTATTGACTTTGTATTCTGCTGTGCTACTGAACTTGTGTTTTAATTCTAGTAGCTTCTTGGTGGAGTTTTGGGGTCTTCCAAATAGAGTGTCTTGTCATCTGCAAATGATATTAGCTTCACTTCTTCTTTACCTCTTCTTAGTCCTTTTATTTATCTTTCTTTTCTAATGGCTCTAGCTAATGATTCCAGACATATATTGGAGTGGTAATAGAAGATATCCTTTTCTTGTGCAAGACTGAGAGTAAAAGATTTCATTTTTTCCCCATAGAGATAAAATTATGTTAGATGTTAGCTTTTCATAGATGACTATTAAGGTTGAGATAAAGGCAATCTATTCCAGTTTTCTGTAGTTCTTTCTTTCTTTTTTTTTTTTTTTTTTTTTTTTTTTTTTTTTTTTTTTTTTTTTTTTTTTTTTTTTATTTGTCTTTTTGAGACAGGGTTTCAGTATGCAGTTCAGACTGGCCTTGAGCTCACTTTTGTAGCCCAGGCTGGTCTCGAACTCGCACCGATCCTCCTGCCTCAGCCTCCCCAATGCAGGGATTACAGGCATGTGCCACCACGCCCGGCTTGTAGTACTTTCAATATGAATGAGTTTTGGACTTTGTCAAAAGCCTTTTCTGCATCAATTGAGATGATCATGTGGTTTTTGGATTTGGCGCTATTGTTATAGTGTATTGCATTTATAGATTTGCACATGCTGAACCATCTTTGCATCCCAGCGATGAATCCTACCTGGTCATAGTTTATTATCTTCTTGACAATTTGCTGTTTTTATTTTCTAGAATTTTATTGAGGATTTTTGTATCTATGTTTGTGAGGGGGAGTGGCCTGTAGTTCTCTTTTTTAGTTGCGTCTTTCTCTGGTTGTGATATATACTTGCCTCCAGGAATGATTTTGGGAGGATTATTTCCTTTTCAATTTTGTCGAAACGTTTGAGGAGTATTGGGATTATATCTTCTGTAAATTTCTTATAGAATTCAGCTGTGAATCCATTAAGACCTGGACTTTTCTTTGTCAGTAAGCTTTTTATTACATTTTTTATTTCATTGGTTGTTATTGGGTTATTGAAAGTTCTTACATCTTGTGGACTCAGTTTTGATAATTTGTATCTTTCTAGGAATCTATCCATTTAATCTGTGTCTTAATCCTTTGAGAGTAAAGATTTTGAAAGTAGCTGTTAATGATGTTCTGTATCTCTCCTGGGTCTGTGGCAATTTTGCCCTTTTCATTCTTACTGCTTGAATTTGAGTTTTTTCTTTCCCCTTTTTGATGAAGTTAGCTAAGGCCTTATCAATTTTATTTAGGCTCAGGGATCGAACCCCTGGCCCCTGAACCTGCTTACAGACTTTCTTATCTGCTGAGTGATTTGGCTGGCCCTAAGCACTTCTAAAATCCAGTAGGTATGTTGTTAAGTTCTTTTGCCATCTTCTTTTTTTTTTTTTTTTATCTTTTTGAGACAGGGTCTCACTGTGCAGTTCAGGCTGTCCTTTTTGAGACAGGGTCTCACTGCGCAGTTCAGGCTGGCCTGGAGCTCACTTTTGTGGCCCAGGCTGGTCTCGAACTCACACCGATCCGCCTGCCTCAGCCTCCCCAGTGCTGGGATTACAGGCGTGCACCACCACGCCCGGTTTTCTTTTACCATCCTCTACATAGACAATTCTGTTTTCTGCGAACAAAGCTGAATACTTTTGTGATCTTTATCTTTTATTTTCTTACATTATTAGTTTGTATTAACATGTTCAAAAGCTGTAGTAAAGGGAAAAAGGCAAATGGTAGCAAAATGTCTTATTTTGATAATTGAAGTTGTAAGTAGTGCATACTATTTTTTATCTTTGCTACATTTTGTTAATTATGTGTATCCCTGGTTTTCATCAACAAGGTGGTTACTGATCAAAATTATTGACAATTGGAGAGTTATTTTAGAAAATTTTATTTGAAAATGTCAGTTAAAACTGTATAACGTTTGAGCTGTCTATATTGTCAACAATATGAGACTGTTACAGTGCTTTAACTCCAGATACAGCATCCCAGCATCTGTTGCTGTTTTTTCTTTTCTTTCTTTCTTGTTTTTTGTTTGTTTGTTTGTTTTATTCTTTCCTCTCTTTAATCTTAGAGCTTCTAACTTACTGTCCTTTTGTGGCATCAGTTTTTGCTCAGATTTAACCATATGCTTGAACTTACATTTTTGTCTTCATTGTAAATATTTTTATGTGATCTTTCTCCTTGTACTTTGGAATGTTTTATCAGTAAACACAAACTTTGAATCCATATTAAATTTATTTCTTCCTTATTATAAGTAAAAATACTACATATTTCATTCCGAATAGTGATTAGCAACTTTTTATAGACACCTTTTCTATAAAAGTTTCCTTTGGCTTTGTGATTTGGTGCGGGATTTTTTTAAACAGTACTGTTTCAGGGCTGACTCAATAGCTCAGTGAACTAAAATGCCTGCTTAGGCAGGCTCAGTGACTGGGCTTCAATCCCCAGTGTGCCTTGCTGACTCCACCCCCAGGGCATGCTGAGACAAGGACTGAGACTGGGAGTGGTGCACATGCCTGTAATCCCAGTACTTGGGAGGCTGAAATCAGGAGTATCACTAGGAGTCTTGAGTCTGACCTATGTAGTAAGACCCTGTAGACTCTATACTAAATACATTTTTAAAATACATGCATACTCACACACACACACAAACACACACACACATTGTTTCTTGTCACATAGTGTATATCTCTTTTCATCTTGAAAAATTTTGTCTATCCTAAATTTTCTTATTTTCCTCCAGAACTCTAGTATGCTAAACCTTCTAGATCAGTGGTTCTCAACCTTTCTAATGTCGTGACCCCGCAATGCAGTTCCTCATGTTACGATGACCCCAAACCAAAACATAATTTTGGTGGCTACTTCAAGTTACTAATTCCAATAAATAGCATTTCACCATGGCATAGCATGTAAATATATATTTTCTGATGGCTTTAGGTGACCCCTGTGTTTTGGTCATTTGACTCCTGCTGGAGTCACGACCCACAGGTTGAGAACCGCTGTTCTAGATCTTGTCATAAGATCACACTCTTACTTTTACATAAAGTATAATGTAAAAAAGATAACTTTTTCAGTTCATTGTATTCTATGTGCCATATGACCTCCAAAAGGTGTTCTTCCTGGTCACATTTCTGTTTTGTATATCTGAAGTTTATTTTATTTCATTTCTTTTCTTTTTATTAATGTATTTGGTTGTTACTTGGTCTCACTGCAGAGTCCAGACTCATAGTGATTCTCCTGTTTTCAGCTTTCCAGTGCTGGGATTATGGGTGATGCCACTATTCCTGGACTCAGTGGCCTACTCAGCCTGCCCTAGGGGCACGGCTGGTATGGCACATGGTGCCGGGGATTGGACTGCCTTGCCTTGGCAGGAGCTTTAGTCTACTGAGCTATCTTGCCATTTAAATCAAACTTTGACCTTTTCTCTGTCGTGCTCTTAACTTCCATATTCTGCTTTCGTCCGAAGTACACAAGGTCATTTCTTACAACTATCTTACTTCATAGTCTTACTTTTGATACTTAAAGATTTTACTTTGTAAAATTATTCTGTGTTTTGAGATCTGATCTCTACATATGTCCTCCTGACATTCCTTGTAATTTGTTTCTAAGGTAGTTTGAGTTTATGAGATCATTTCTGGAATTTCAGTCGTGATGGTTGCTTGAGACGTGGATTTCAGATCTAGCACAGTTTAAAGGTGTGCTTTGCCTTCTCCATCTAGCCTTTTCCACTGGATTTTTTGTGATATATTTTGTGCCATGTAACCAGAAAACATAAAATTTATTTTTATTTTGTCCTCCACTTTTTGTACATGTTTTTGTTTTTGTTAACATTTTAATGTCCCCATGATATTTATGATAATTTATATGCCATAATTACCTGTGCTGTACTTTTACTGGACATTTAAAAGATTTTTATTTTTGGAGTTTTTAGGAATGTTGTCATATGTATCTTCATGCATATTGTCCCTTTACATACTACAAGCAGTCTCCTATTTTTGTGTATGGTGTAGTCATGAAAGTATATTAAAGTTTGTCCATAAAAGCTTGTTGAAAAGTTTACACAGGAGTTCATTTATCAAGAGCATTAAACTTGTGATGTCAGTAATTATGCCTTTCATAGGAGACCTTTCGTTTATATTAATACAGTGCTATGTATAGGTTGTCTGTATATGTGTGTAATTCTGTTGGGGGGGAGAGTACTGGAGAAAGAGCCCAAGACCTTCACACTGATCTATATCCTCAGCTTTTTTTAAAGTTGAGTCTTTACTAAGTGGCCCAGCCTGGGTTCCAGCCTATGATCCCTGTCAGCTTCCGCTTCCAAGAATGCTGAGATCACAGGTATACACCACTTTACGTGGCTATGTGTTTGTCTTTTGATAGATCTTACATAGACTATTCTGTGTTCAATGAATGTGAATTTAAGGCTAATAATTCATTCACTTCAAAAAGTTGGTTCTTAGTTTATCATGGTTGAATTTTGCCAATGAACTCTGACTTCTAATTTTTCTTTTTCTGTTTTACTTTTTTAATGTAAAATATGAGGACATTTCAGTTTGCTCTCATGGAAACAAAAAGCAAATGTTAAAAGCCATACTGATTTCATCTCTGCCAGATACTCCCTTTATATCAAAACATTCCTTTATTGATTGATTTTGTACAAAAATGTTATTCCAATTTAGAAATGTTGCTGTATAAAATTTGAAAGTGGAGATAATATTGTGAATCATTTAAAATGAGGACTGGGCCAGCCAAATAGCCCAGCCACCAAGGTTCAGTCCCCATCATGCCCTACTGGCCCTGCCCCTGGGGGATGCTGAGATGGCATTTGAGACTGGATGTGTGGTAATGCAAGCATATAATCCCAGCACTCAGAAGGCTAAAAACAAGCAGATCACTAGGAGTCTGATCTGTGTAGTTATACTCTGTAGCCTTTATTTATTTATTCATTCATTCATTCATTCATTCATTCATTCATTCGTTTTGGGTGGGACTGGCATTGGAATTCAAGACCTTGCACTTGCCTGGAGGGACTTGTGCCATGGAGCTATCTCCCCAGCCCCTCCCATAACCTTTAGACCCTGTACTAAATACTTAGAAAATAAAATAAAATAAGAACTAACTACATGTACTTTTGTAATGATGAATTCCCTGGTGTAGAAATCACAGATCCTTGTTATTCTTGAGAGACTCATCAAAGTGTTTCCTGAAAGTATTACATAAAGTGTTACACTTTCTTTGCACATGTGTATCAGTTTGTTTTCTTCTCTTTTTCCTTGATGCTATAATTGTGTTCCTCACATCCAAAATTCAGTAATTCCCAATGTGCTAGGCGTGGGTTTTATTAGAGGAACAGATGATGAGGGTCTTGCTTTCTTTAGGTGGGGCTGGGCGATTGTAGCCATCTAGCCATTCTGCTGTATGGGACAGTAGCCTTGTTACCTCTGGATGTTGCAGAATATGAGGCATATACTCTTTATCTTTGGAGCAAAGACTGAACTTATTTCAAATGTCCATTTGAAGTTAACTTTTGCATTGAAATAAATTACCCTGCTATGCTAACTCACATGCAGGGAGTAGAATTGTGGTGCATTTTCAAAAACTATTTCAGTTAGAAATGTTTAAAATATTTTGCTTAAAATAAAGAGTAGAACAAGATGTGTACTATCTAATAATGTTGACAACTTTATGAAAATATAAACTGGACTTTGCTTTTTATGCTGATATATCTCCCAATTTATACTTCTTTTCTTTAATTGCTCCCTTTAGCCAAAAACACTATTTAAATAAAGCAAATAATGGATTTGCTTATAGTTCCCCATGCATATTAAGCATTTTATTATTAGACTTAATTAAATCTGCTAGTATAGTTCATATTATGGTTTTATTCATAGTGAAAGTATTTAGCTTTTGGCAACTATTCTAAGTAGATTCAATTTCATAGTTTATCTTCTTTGGCTTTTCTTTCCAATAATATTTAATGTACTGGCTAAAAATGGGTGAATGCCTACATCATTTTATATTAAGAAGTCTATTAAATTTATTTAGTGTTTCAATTCATATTAAATGGATACATGAATATGAGCATGTGCTTCAAAGACTATCTTGCCAGAGCACTTGATCTTCAGTATATGAGCCATATATGCAGTAAAAAAACGATGCTTTTGAGTCTGCATTACAGGATATATAATATACACTAACATGCACAAAAACTATTGTGAAGATTGTGGACATGTAATAAGTAGATAACTCTATACCCAACACAAGCTACTAAGGTTGCTTAATCTAAAATTTAGTGTCAAAAAAAACTTCCATGTATATGACTATGGTTAAATCCATTTATAACAGTGATTCTCAACCTGTGGGTCACGACCCCGGTGGGGGTCAAATGACCAAAACACAGGGGTCACCTAAAGCCATCGGAAAATACATATTTAAACCCATGCTATGCCATGGTAAAATATTATTTATTGGAATTAGTAATAAATATTTCTCAACATATTATTTTTTGGTTTGGGGCCCACTGCAACATGAGAAACTGTATTACAGGGTCATGGCATTAGAAAGGTTGAGAACCACTGATGTATAGTATCTCATGTGTCTCATATTCCAGGAAAGATTGCTTTTTATATTTGTTTATGTACATGTAGGAATTAAGTAAAAACCACTGAACCTTTATGTTTATATTTGAGTCTGAATCAGATATTTTCATTTGGATTAATCCTTCCAAAAGCAGTGGGAAAACATAACTATTTGAGTGTCATTAGTCTGAAATTCAAGATTGTCTTTGACACCCTTGTATAAGAATCTAGTATACGATTAGTGTAACTATATAGTTTGCATGTATTTCTTCATTTGTATAAAATTATCTTACTAAATATCACTATAGTTTTAAGATATAATAACATAAAGAAACAAAATATAACTTCTGTTGCTTTATATTTACTTGAATAAAGTTTTCATAATCCTTTTATAATGCAGTAAATCCAAGCTTTGTAAATCAGAACAATTAGGGAAAAGTGATTATGCATTAATTATATCATAGTGAAAATAAGCAGAAGTTATCTTAACGTGTGGTTTCTATTATGTATAGGAACAACAATGAACCTGACTTCTCCCAAATTGCCTCTGATGTTATAAAAAGAATACAGCTTCTATGTGTGCTGTACTTTAAGGCAGTTGGTATATAAACCAGTTAATTTACCAGTTAAAAAGCCAGAGAAAATCCCTGCAACAATTGGCTTAATGTGGATTATGCTCCCAACTTTAAAATCTAAATATATAAAGTTTGTGCAGTAGAAAATATCAGCCAGGCATGGTGATGCATGCCTATAATACCAGTGCTGGGAAGGCTGAGGCAGGAGGATTGTTGAAAGTTCAAGACCAACCTGGGGTTTAAAGCCAGCTCAAGGCCAGCTGAACTGCATAGTGAGATCCTATTTCAAAAAAAGACCAAAAAAAAAACACAAAAAACAAAAAACTTTTTAATGTAAACAGTAAATTTTGTAGCTGACCTAAAAGTATAATCATGAAGTTAAAAACTGCTGTTATTTGAATAATACCATTAAGAAAATGAAAAATCAGACCGTGTGTGATGGCATGCATATAAGATCCCAGCTACCCGGTTGATGAACAGGACAAGTGCTTGATACTGGGAATTTGAAGACTAAATGACACAGATCCTACTTCTTTAAAACAAACAAAAAAGGAAAGAAGAAAAGATGAGATAAAGGGAAATGAAAAAGCTAACCACATAATGAAAACTATTCATAAGACTCATTTTTATACAATATTTATATCTAAAATATATAAAGAGCACCTGTACAGCAGTAATTCAAAGTCGAAATAATGGAAAAATCTTAGGAAAAGTACATGATAAATGCTT
This sequence comes from Myocastor coypus, assembly GCA_004027025.1. NCBI lineage: Eukaryota > Metazoa > Chordata > Mammalia > Rodentia > Myocastoridae > Myocastor > Myocastor coypus. The sequence continues at coordinate 12,067 of PVJA010002604.1, forward strand.
GGCATTTCACATCAGCATGGAAATTCATATTAAAAGCACCATGCCAGGGGCCAGCCAGATAGCTCAACAGATTAAAGTACCTGCTTAGGCAGATACAGGTGGGGTTTGATCCTTGGTGTACCTTGCCAGCCCTACCCCCAGGGCGCACTGAGATGGTCATAGAGAGTGGGTGAACTAGTGTATGCCTGTAATCCCAGTGCTTGGGAGGCAGAAAACAGGAGGATCATTATGAATCTGATCTGTTATTTATTTTATTTTATTATTAATTTTAATGAGAAAAAGATAGCAATGAATCACTTTCAAAACAGGTGAATAGGACAGTTACTATGATTAATACATGGCATATTTTTGTCTATGTAGTAGTTACTCAGAATATAAGAAGATGCAGACATGGTAAATACTATTAGTACAAATCTCATTGAACTAAGAGAAAATAGCTGTGTATCTATGCTATTTTGTGTATACAGGCATATATATATATATATATATATATATATATATATGCACACATACATATAAATAATTTTTTACTATAAAATGATTCTTCATTTATATCCCTCTATTGTTTTGTTTTATCAGAGATGGGTGTTCTATTGTCATTCAAATATTGTAGGTGTGTGAATTCAGCAGAATAACCTAATATAGTCCAATAGTCCACATGTCAATCAGATAGAGTACATGTTCATAAAGAAGAGTCCAGCTCAACTTTCCAGAGATGGCCTTGGCTGAAATGAGAGGATAACATTTCTTCACATGGTCTGTGCAGTACCATGCACTGAATGGTTTCAGCATTTCCTGGTTGTGAATGAGATTGGGATCAATTATGTTAAAGACTGTTTTTGATATTTTTATGTATATAACTTTTTTTATAGGGAGAGGGAATATTTTCTAGCCATATAAGTACCATGATGTACTGAAATATTATCCTGTTTAATACAGGATACTTGGCTAACCTTGTGTGTATTTATAAGCAAGTGCTGAGTTCCTGAGTTTGTGAAGTAGATTATTTATGAAACTTCTTGCATTAACATTTTTTGTTTTAGCTACCTTTAGCTCTTTATATACCTGTAATTTTTGTCTGTTTGTTTGTTTGTTTATTGACTTGTGACAGGGTTTCACTACATAGCTCAGGCTTACCTTGACTTCCCTGAAATCCTCCTGCTTCAGCTTCTATACTGCTGGGATTATACACATGTTCCACCATGATGTACCATACCTATGTCTTTTTAAAAGTAACATAATAGATTTAGTAATATTTTACATTCTGCATTTTCTATTAAGCCAAGCAGATGTTTCCTTAATTATGATTATAATGAATGAATCCTACTTTTCTGGACATACAAATGGTATATACTAGAGTAGCAGCAATAGTAATAGCAACAATAAAATTACCTTGATTGAAAGTGCTGTGTGCTGGGTATGATTTGAAGTATAAATTCACTCTTTGTGTGGACTGACTCAGGCTTCAAATCAAGTATGCAGAAATAGTTGCAAATTTTATTCTCACTTTATATGAAGAAATAAACTACAGAGAGGTTATTGTGTCATTTATTTTAAATAAATAAAAAAAAAAGCACAGTAACAGGCTTCATTTGCTAGAATAGCTGAAATAAGAGAACTAAAATCATTAAATGGCATGTACATGAATAAAAAAATCTATTTCTAGTTGTATACCATTTGAAAAAATATAGAAAAAGTTTTCTATAAAGGTAAACATAAATTTTCCTATTATGTATTCATGTAATAAAAATACTGTATGCCAAAGAATATTCATGACTGCATTATTTATGGTAACCAAAACTGGAAAAAAACTCAAATGTCTATCACCAATAGAATGAGTATACAAATTATATATTCATAGAAAGTAGTACTGTTTAGTAATAAAAATAATTATGGAAACATAGATCCAGTAAAACTTTATATAATATTTACTTCATGCAAAACCAATCTAAAGTGTATAACTAATTTTGGTGTGAATAAAAATCTAGTGTTTGATTTAATACTAACTTAGTAATACCTACACTAAATTATACATGTGTTCTTTTGAAAGGAAGGGAACATATAGGGCAATTGATGTAGTACATCATGATAGAGATGCTATATAGCTAAATTTTTTCAAAGTTTTATAGCTGTGTGTATTTTTTTTTTTTATGAGCACCATGTATTTATTAGGGAAAAGAAAGCTCCTGTCTAAGAGAGGGACAGGAGGGAGGTCCTGAGTGGGTGTCACCTCGCTGTGTGTATTTTAATTAATTTAAAATTTGCCTTAGGCACACTATACATCACCTAAAGAGAAAACATCCTGTCATGCTTTCACGGAGAGCATACTAATCAAGCAATGGCTGATTGATCCAGATGGCTGACACTGACAACAGCTCTACAAAGCACTGTACATGGTTTCAAAGGAAATCCTGAGGGGATTTGACTGGCCTTGGGTAATAAGAAAAAAAGTTCCATGTTTTGTTATACAAGTCTTGCTTTAACTTGCTTTTAACTACCCAACAGAAAAGTTTAACCACAAGGCATAAAATGTTAAGCTAGATTAGCATGCTAAGCTGTAAAAGGCTTAAATCAACAGCTTCCAACATTGCCAGTTTTGCCAATAACCCACTCGCAATTATGGAACATTGGATTATGTATACAACTAGTTTCTCTTAGTTCATTGAGAAGAAAATTTTTGTACCAGCAACAATTAGAAAAACTATCACGTCTACACCCTGTGCTCTGTGTAACTACTGTAAGGACAACAATATGCATTGATCAGTTGTTGGGAATGTACTACTAATGTTTTTTGAAACTGTCACACTGTTATTTCTTATTAAAAGTAATAAAAGGTAAAAAAAAAAAACTACCTTTAAGATTAATTCACTACCTAGTAGGTAATGGTTGGCATTATAGATGACACAAAATTGGCATAATGTCTGAAATTATTGAAGGTGAGTTTTAAGTGGAGGGAATTTTATTATTTGTTTACTTTCTATATTTTCAAAGCATTATACAATAATATTTTAAAATGCTACAGGATCAACCACAAGTAAAAGAGAGGGGCCTGCAGGTTAGCTCAGTTGTTTAAGCATCCGCTCAGGTAAATGCAGTCAGGTGCAGTAGACCAGAGTTCAATCTCCAGCTTGACAAGCCTCACCCGACCTGCCTTTAAGGCAGCCTGAGCCAGCCAAAAAATAAATAAATAAATAAACCTTTATAAGTAAAAGAGAAATTAATGCTTCCAGATGTCAGAAATCAAGAGGATGTTTAAACATTCCATATGTGATTCATTGAACATTATTAAGATATTGAAGTCTAAGAATGACGTGAAACAGGTTTTCACTAAAAGGAATAAAACAAAGTAAAGTTAGAGGAACAAATTGGTTTATTTCTAACCAGGCATAACAGGAACAAATTATAGACTTAGCGTTGAAATGGACCAAAGTAAAAGTAAAATCATGTACCGTATCCATAATAGATCATGTAGTATCTCCCATTTGATAGAATTAGGTGTATTTTCTTAGTGAATGTGGTTATTAAAAAGAGGAATAGTTTCTCTTTCTTGATTCTTTATAGGACTTTAATTATAAAAGTGTTATCCTGTCTCAGGCTTGCCATAATATATAATTATTGGTAGAGTTTTGATTCAGAACTGCATGGAACATGGACATACCCCATCCTCTTTGTGGTGCCAATGATAAATGTCTGTTAGTCTAAAAAGGGCACATATTGTAGAGGTAGCCAGTACTCCATTGGCTCTCATCTCTTTATGTATTCATTAATTGAATATGAAAGTCTTTATAATTGTAGGAGAAGGAAGAGCAACAGATTTCAAGAAGATTACACTCCTGATTACCACCACTTTAAATAAGACCACTTCAAGTCAGAAAGACTGAACTGTTACAGGGATGAAAAATAAACTGTTAAGTTCACACATTTAAGGGTTATTATAGCTTCAAATATTGGTCTGTTATTTATTGGTGGGTGTTAATAAAGCAACAAGTGGATCGAACCAGACATGATCAGGTTGAGTGAAATAAGCTACACCCAAAAAGACAAATATCCCATGTTTTTCTAATATGTGGAATGAAAGAAAAAAGACAAGAAAGAAGGTAAACTTACTAGACAAGTAAAAAAGATAAAGGAGAAGTGGTAGAAAGTGGGTGTGAGGGAGGTAAAAAGAGGGTGCTTATGACCAAAATACATTCAATTTTGCTTATGATCAAAAACCCAAGTTTTGTAAAATTGAAAGGCACTAATATAAGAGTAAAGCAAAAATTTTTATAGAAGGAGTAATAAAACTTTTCACATAGGACCCTATTCATTGTTTTAAATAGTAAAGGGGGGCTGAATCAATTCTGGCTGAGCTCTTTGTTAGTATTTTATAGTTTCTAGCTTACTGTGATTAAATAACCAAAATAATCCCAGTTTCAGAGAGGACAGACATCTCTGCTTCTGACAGAACCTACACAATGTAAAAACATCAAAACCAGAGTACTTTGTATTATAAACCCTTACAAAGGTGGCAAAAGAGCTCTAATAGCTTACTCTTTGTTTATTTTTTTTATTTTTTTGTTATTATTATTATTATTTTTTCTTGTTTCAGAAACTTTGTTTGTTTATTCACTCATTTTTATGGCCAGCTCAGCCCACCCCGAGGGCAGGGCTGGCGCAGCATGTGGTGCCAGGGATTGAACCGCGGTCCCTGAAGCCACCCAAGCTTTCCCAAGCAGGCACTTTAGACCTCTGAGCCATCCCGCCGGGCCCTTACTCTTTGTTTAGATGACACAAATGATCATTCAAAAATCATCCTATCAGGAGGTGAAGTATGCAGTGAAAAAAAAAATGCCTAAATCTTTAGTCGTTGGAAAACCACAACTAAAAGCTACAATGACATACTGTTTCACACCCACTAAAGGTGGCTAAAAGAGAGAAAAATGTGAAATAATACATAAAGAGAATGGACAAATTGGAACTTGTCTAATATAAAGTGTTAATGATGAAATGTAACATGGGGAAGAAACTAAAAAATTAAAAAAAAATAGAGTTGCTGTTTGATCCATAATTAACTTCTAGATAAATATCCTCAAGAACTAAACACTGGAGCCAGGCGTGGTGGCACACGCCTGTAATCCCAGCACTCGGGAGGCTGAGGCAGGAGGATCGGTGCAAGTTCGAGACCAGCCTGGGCTACAAAAGTGAGCTCAAGGCCAGCCAGAACTGCATAGTGAGACCCTGTCTCAAAAAGACAAAAAAAAAAAAACAAAAAAAAAAAAAACTAAACACTGGAACTCGCATTCTTGTAGGTGAATGTTTTTCATCTTAGTAAGGTTTATAGTAGTCTAAAAATGAAAAAGATCTAATTTTCCATCAACAAAAGAATAAGTGAGAAGATGTGGTATAAAAGTGCAAGGTAATATTAGTCATAAAAAGGAGTAATGTTCAGATGCTTCCTACAACCTGAGTTGGGCTTGAAAAATTGTGCTGCATAAAATACACAAAAGGACCGCTATTATATATTTTACTTGAAAGAAATATTTATAATAGACAATTCACAGATACAGTGTGGGTTAGAGGCTACTAGGACCTAAGGAAAGGCAGAATGAGAAGTGTTCTAGTTTCTTCTACCACTGTAATGCACATAATTTGTAAGCAGTAGAAGTTTATTTAGCTTGGAGCCTATAAAGTCCAAAAGCATAGCACTAACGCCTGGTAAAACTCTTCATCCCACAGTGGAATGTCAAGGAGACAGTGTGAGGTAGAAGAAAACTAGGGTCAGTTTCATCTTTTTATCAGCAGTCCACTTCCCATGATAAGTAACCAGCTACTGTGAAAAGCGCCTCTAATCCATCTGTGAACGCAAAGTGCTCATCACTGACTCACCTCAGAATTTTACCTCTCAGCACTGCTGTACCAGCTGCTGAATGTCAGCATGAGCTTTAGAAGAGATGTTCCAACATTTTGGGGGTGGTTAGGAAACATTAACGATATAGGCATGATTATGTAATCACAGCATTGAGAATGTAATCTGTGCTACAAAATTGTATACTTCAAAGTGGTTAAAATTGGGCACCTTTCTAAGGTGTCTATTTGTATTAATTATATCAGTTCCTTACTAGAGATATTTTCCTTTACTAAAAGTACTACTTTATCTTACATTATGGTATCAGTGTAAAGGGAATGGAAAAGTTAATTAGCTTATTATTATGATAATTATTTCACAATGTGTGTATATATGTCAATTACATACCTTAAATGTAGATACCTTTTATGTGTCATTGATGTTTCAATTTTTTTTAGTTAATTTTAGGAAATGAAAAACAAGGAAGCTATATTTTGATCCTTAGAGTCTTGTCAGCAGCACCTTGTGTTTTATGCATCCATTACCTTAAAAGCAATTATATTTGTCATAAATTTTTAATTAACTTTTGTGCATTTATGTCATTTCTTTACAAATCATTTTTGCTGCTTTCCCCATCAACAGACGTTTTGTGATGAGAGGAAAAATAAAGTTGAATATATTCATTGAAGAAAAATTATTTCTTAAAATAGTTTCACAAGGCAGGTATAAGAAAGCATACTTGCATTTCATGAGTCATTTAGCTGATCATGTCACAAATATCTCAATGGAGGGCTTATTCTCATTTTTCAGATACACATACTGAATCCCAAGTTTAAAAATCATGACATCACTGTTGGGATCCCCAAATCTAAAATTGATCATATATGAGAGGGCAAAATAAGGCCACATTGCCTAATGCAATAAAATTACCTCAGTTAAAAAAAAAAAAAAGAAAGAAAAGAAAAATTCCACCTAGATACAGGACTATTGGTTACTAGACAACCTTGTGTTTCAACGCTTTGTGAAAGTATAAATAAAGGCCATTATTACTATTCAAGGAGTCATCTCTCCAACCAGGGAGACAAGCTACCACCCCACCCAGCTCTTGTGTTCTTGTTTATCTTTTCCTCACTCCTGCTACCATTTCTACACCAGATCACATTGAGAGACCAACAGTTCCCTACATTTGGAATCTAAATAGAGAAACCCAGTATGAGGTAAGTGTGAGCCATATGTGTAGAGTGGAGCCAATGAAGAGAGCTAATATTAGAGTCCATGTATTTGTTAGACCTCATATTTTTAGGTGTTGTAAACCACTGTGCTATAAAGGTAGCTGTGTGAGTCCTTGAAAGATTTGTAAGTGTATAGTTAGGAGTTAGAAAAATAGATGCACCCTGGCATGATAATGTTAAGCAAAATCAATCTCACACTCAAGCTTAAATATCAAATGCTTGCTCTTATTTAACAAACCCAAATTATAAATGAAGAACAAAACAAAAGGTAGACAATACAATGTAAGGAGATAGATTTTGGAGTCTCTGCTTCTGTAACTTAAGGGATAAGTTGGGAAATGGGAGACTGGGAATAGCAGATAAACCAAACTATAACTATAGTTCTAGTTATTTCTATAAATCATAAGGCTGTATAAATAGTGTAAACGTATGACTGGCCCAAAAGGCCAAACAAGTAGTGCATAGAAATGGAGCAGAGTCCAAACCCTTCATTGCTCAGAGAAATGGTAGACTTTGTATTCAACATTTCCTGAATCTTGGTCTGAGCTTAGCTGTTGAATCTGGGTCGTGAACCTAGTTGGTTTCTATAGCCTCTCTAACTCTGTATGTATGTATGTATGTATTTATGCAGGGTCTACAGGGTCTCACTACACAGATAATACTTGTAGTGATTCTCCCTTTTCTGCTTCCTAAGAACTGGGATTACATGAGTGCGCCACCAGGCCCAGTCTCAGTCACCGTCCCAGTACTCTCTGGGGGCAGGGTCAGCTTAGTATGCTGGGGATCAAACCCTGGCCCCTGTGTATACCGAAGCAGGCACTTCAGTCCACTGAGCTGTCTGGCCAGCCCTTCTAAGCTACCTGGACATAATATCTGGTAAAAAAAAAAAAAAGATATTTCAAAAGTAATTTATAGAGGTACATATGATATAGAGGTACATATGTTGAATTAAAACACTTATCTAGCATTTTCTTTTCCCAGTGAAAGAGAAAGGGAGAGAGAAAAGGAATTAAAGAACTTTAATTGTACTTTGAAAAGAACATAATTGAAAACATAGTCAATAGAATTGAGGTCTTTATTCGAATTGCTTTTATGTCCATCTTTTATTTAGTATATTTAATGTTATTTAATATTTAATAGGTATATAGTACTGGGGCCAAATCATTTATTAAAGACCTAGTATGTTCTGAGACTCTGATCTCATCTGAAAATGAGAAGAATACGGAAGACTATAAAAGTTAATGGATACAATTTAAGGTGTTATTACTTCTTGTAAAGCACTTTTAAGAACCTCTTGTACCCTAAAAATGAGTTATAAAAAATGATTGTCAAAATGAATGAGCCAATCCTATTACTCAGTTATTTTTCAACTTGATTTTATTCAGGTTCTGCTTTGCAATAGTTGTGTCAGGTTTATTGTTGTGCAAGCAAGCCCAAAAGTTGTCTTGCGTTGTGTTACCACATAGGATAGAATTAATAAGTGCATTTCAAAACAGAATTTTCCAAACATTACATTGCCCTTTTAACCTATGTACTCTCTTTACATTTAGTTCTTGTTAGGCCATTGGTGAAAATGGGCCTATTTATAGTTTTAACCAGTTAAAATTTCCATTAGTTTGATTTGCTGCCATTAGCTTTAAGTTATCTTTGAAAAGTTTATTCTTTTTTATATTCCAATAATTCTTGTTATTTGTATTGTGTTTATCTTCTTCAAGCCTAAAATAATAATATATACAATTCTTAAGTCTAATTATTTGCCTGTTACAATGTCTTTGTGCATTTTTAATACCTGAATCACTATTTTTGATCCTGTAAAATTGTGTTATTATTTGTGAAGGCTATTTATTTCTTTAGAATCTTTTGTTTTGTTTTTGCAGGACCAGGGATTGAACTCAGGCTATTGTGCTTGCCAGGCAAGCGCTTCTTCTACTGAGCTATTTCCCCAGTCCCGGCTATTTATTATTTAGCTACCTTTCAAAGCGCATATGATACAGATACTGCATCATGTCATGATTTATATCACAGTCTAATGTGTTTTTAAGGAAAAACATCTTTCATGTGATTTTTCTTATTACCCTTTTGAAAAACAGATGCATTGTAACATAATTAAAAGCAGAACTAATAACATTTTAACTTGACTTGCACTTTTGATCACTTACTCTCTAGATAGACTACTTCCTTAAAAATATTTTAAATCTGAACAACTTTGAAAGATATGATCACTTTTAAAATATGGCATTTTAATTCAACCCAGCAACCAGGCCGAGGCCCAGCGAGTGAGTGAGACCTCCCTGGGCCTGCTGGAAACTCTTTTCAACCCAGTAACCAGACCAGGGACATGAGTGAGACCACCCTGGGCCCGCAGGAAATTTATTCGGACCAGCAACCAGGCCCTACCTGTGAGACATCCCTGGGCCCACCAGAAACTCATTCAACCCAGAAACAAGGCCTGCCTCATGAGACATACCACCCTGAGTGCCCCCCCAAAACTCATTCAGCCCAGCAAAAAAGCCCCACATGTCAGCCCCACATGTCAGTGAGATCACCCTGAGGCAGCCAGAAACTCATGCGATTCAGAAACCAGGCTCAGCATGCATAGTGTGGAAAACCGCTGCAGAACTACCTGCAGAGAGACTAGAGACAAGATTCACCCAGCTGATCCAGGAGCAGAACATCTTGCCAGAGTGGGACAGCAGGTTTTCCTCCAAAGGCTGCAACATCAAGAAGAGGAGGTCAGAAGCCAGACCCAAGCCACACCCACCTCGACAACTTTGAACTTGGTAGATTGGATCCTGGTGCTAAGATAAGAACATGACCAAAGCTCTGAACCAAAAGTCAGAAGGCAGGGCTATACAAAATGACAAAGAGAAGGAGGAAAATGCGCTCACAGGCCCCACGCCCGCTCACAACAAATAAAGAAGAAGTTGGAAAGCACACACCTGAAATCTCTGAAATAATAGCATCTGAAATAAAGAAACAACTGCAGAAAGGTATAGAGGAAATTCGATCAGAAATACTTTCCGAAGTAAAAAAAATAATAGCTGTAATAAAAGAAGTACTGAGTGATTCTAAAGACAATGATAAAAAAATAGAGGGGAGTAGAAAAACGATGGAATCCTTGAATAAGCAATATAGGAAAGTAATAGAATGTATGAAACAGATTCAAAGTGCTGTATAGGAACTTAAAATCTCAATCACAAACTGGCAAAACCATTTTAATGAAAGTGAAAATAGACTTCCTGACCTTAAAGACACTGTTGTAGCTAGTGAAGAGGTAAGAAAGATCTCTTAACAACTAGGATGCAAGAAGAAATAATTCAATATCTGCAAGACAATCCAAAGATGAACAATGTCAGACTAATAGGCATCAATGAGAAAGGAGTCTGTACAAATGATATAAAAAGAATACAGAAAAAGTAGTAGCAGAAAACTCCTCAATATGGGGAAACAACTTGACATTCAGTAACTGAAACATATAGAACTCCAAATGACATCAACTCAATTAAAACCACACCTAGACATATAATATTCAAGATCCCAGAAATTCAGCATAGGAGAAGTATACTAAAAGTTGCTAGAGAAAAGAAACAGATCACATTTAAACAAAAACCATTAGAATAACTGCAAATTTCTCTTTAGAAACCAGTAAGTCAAGAAGAGCATGGAGCAAAGTACTTCAAGTCTTGCAAGAAAACAAATTCCAGTCCAGACTGCTATACTCTGCAAAACTGTCTTTCAAGTCAATGGAGAAGTGAAATACTTCAAGACAAAAAAAAAAAAAAAAAAACTAAGGAGTTTTATAATGACAAAGCCAACCCTGCACAGTTTACTGAGAGATATTCTAGAGAAGAATCAAAATGACCACAATTCCATGAAGGAGAATGGAAAGAATCCACTAAATAGGGCAAATAATTAAACACAGAAGAAAAAAAGGTATACAAAAGCTGTCTTTCAACTATTCTTTTATATACAGCAGCAGAATATGTCCATCAGCATATTCTACATATGGACTTCTCCTGCACCCTATGGATCATGATTCTGAGTCCACAGGGTGAATATCAAGGAGATAGCAGAAGCTCAGTCCCACAAGTGACACCTGGCCACCAGTAAGCATCATGGACACTGTCTGCTTCCATGACATACTAGAACTTTGTGTGATATCCTATCTCTAAAATATTAGAAGTTCTGGTCATATATTTGCAATTCCAACATTTATGCAGTTTTATTCTTAGTAATTCTTTTCTACCATGGAAACTTTTTCTTAGTTGATGTCTTTGTATATATTCACCTATTCAAATACTGTATGAGTACTCTGAATTGATTACAGATTCATACATATGATACATAATATTTTGGCCTCTAAGTTGGAATCATGATTTGATTTGAATTTTGAAATCTTGTTCTGAAATATTTAATTTAATTAGTTAATATTTAATTTTCTGAATATTGTTTAATTATACATTTTTGTTTTATGAGTCATGTTGTATCTCTGACTTACAGTCTACTTATAAGACATGGGATGATATTTTCTCCTAGTATCAGGAACTTCAAAAAGAAAAAATATATGTATATGTATACCTAAGGATACACATGTGTGTGTGTATATGTATATATATATATATATATATATATATATATATATATATAGGATAAATAGATAGCTACTTTGTCTTAGTTCATTGAGAATAAACATTTGTAGTAATATTGTTTAGAAAAGATATCAGATCTGCACATTTTGTCTAAATAACTATTATAAAGACAACAATATACATGGTATTAATTGTAACCATCCCACTAACTTGTTTTCAAACTGTTTCATTGCTATTTTATCTTTTTTCTCATTTATTTATTTATTTATTTTTATATGTTGAGAAATTTTTACTTTTTTATTTTTTATTTAAATTTAACAGTGGCTATATTACATATTTTCATCATCAGATCAGTTTAGATTAATAGATACAGGTATATAAGATTGATCAAACAACACTTTCAATGAACATTACTTTTTTTTTCTTCCCCTTTCTTTTTTTAACAGTTGACACATTGCATATTGTCTTCACAATAGTTCTACAGAGCACAGTGTATGGGCATGGCCCACCTTCCTATTGATGTTGCTAAGAAAAAAAAAAAGAAAAAGAAAAGAAAATTCTTCTCTTTGAATTAAGAGGAAGCAGATGCATACACAGTCCAATGTTCTACAATTGCAGTGGGATACCAGTGATTTTTTTTTCTCATTTATATGAATAAAAGAAATAAAATATGTCATTGTACAGTAGGTTAATATTTAAAGGAGGTTAGATAGTTCTAGCATGTTGGAAGTCACTAAAGTAAGCTTCATCAGTGACAAGTGCAGGGCTAAGATAAAGCTAACCCAAGGACATCAGGAGTTCACTGAGCCGTGTAAACAAGTTGTTCCTGCTTGCAAGGTGGTTGCTAGGCAAAAGATTGAAATTGACATCAGTCTCACCAAGGTATAAGTAAAGGCCCCTAGGTTATTATCCAATGCTCTTTTCTCATCTGGCAAGAGATGTCCACCTGACCTCAGCTCTTGTCTTGTGTCTTTTTTTCTAAATCCCCTGGCCATTTCTCCCCAGTCTATCAAGAGCCATTCCAGTTCTTGACACTGATATTCTAAATATGAAAAAGTATCTCCTTTGCTGTTACTAACATTGAGAAACCTGTGTGACTGGTATTACATTTTCTAGTTTGGTTTTACATCAGAGCATGGTTCCAATATCTACCTTGTCCTTATGGAGATATGGAGATGATAATAATCTAATTTGCTTACAAAGTTCCATTTGTGCTGTAATAGTTTTTTCTCTATCATGTTGGAATAAAATAAACTTTATACCCTTTAGCACTACCTATTATATAATATTCTTTTAGCCGACTTTATATACTAGTCTTATGTAAAAATTGGGGGCAAGATAAACTACTTAGTGCTTTATTAGAAGCAATTTATTATTGATTATCAAGCAAACATTTTTTTTCTCTGCCTGCCTGCCTACCTGCGTATCTATCTATCTATCTATCTATATTTATCTGGTACATTGTCTTGCTATACAGCTTGAACTTGTAGTGATCCTCCTGTCTCAGCCACCCCAGAGCCAGGATTATAGGCATACACCCCAATGCCCAGGTGTTGTGGCCAGCTGAGCACCTGGGGCCAGCATGACCTGTCATCCTGGGGATCAAACCCAGAGCTTTGTACTTACCAGGCAGGTGCTTAGGTTGCTGAGCTATCTTCCCAGCCCCAAATTGTTTTTCTTGGTTATGATTTGATAGCGTGTCTTGTCTTAATTCGAATCCTAATTGTAGAAAATGACACATTATAATTTTGTGAATAATTTTCCAGTGGTGTAATTATTATTAATTTAGATATAATTACATCTACTTTGCTGAGCTCAGGTCACTAAAACATATCTGTGGTGATTAGAGAAAGGGGAATTAACTGTTTTTCATCCCTATACCTTTATTGTAATCAAAAATCATAAAGATTACTCCCTACAATTTATTCTACAATATGTCTGGAGAAATAATCATGTCAGCGGTTCTCTTTGTCTTAGAGCCTTAGTCATAATTCAGTTATTTTTTTTTCTTGTAGCATCAGAGACTCCTTGAAATGCTAGATACAGAGAAAGAACTGTTAAAAGAAAAAATAACGGAAGCCTTGGTTCAGCAATCTCAAGAACAGAAGGTAGTATTTGAATGTGCTTAATGTGGATGCATGTATTTTGTTACCTCAAACAACATATTTACTGTCTTTCTAAATATCTTATCATTTATAGGAGATATTAGAAAAATGTTTGGAAGAAGAAAGGCAAAAAAATAAGGAGGCATTAATATCGGCTGCAAAGGTATTTTGATATTTAATAATGGGTTCCTTTGTAAGTAAGTTTAGTTACTGAGTTCACTAATGTTACCAATCTACTTTTGCATGTTTTAATCCTGAAACTCAAGAGCTTCTCCTTTATTTTTCTTCTTTATGATTTGACTAGTCTTGCTAAGTTCATGTTAATTATGATTTTGATGGCAACATATCCCTTACAATATAGAGAATTATATATATTTGGATACTAACATCTAATATTTAATATGTATTATCTGTATAAATCAAAATGATTTTAAATTCAGTTTTAATGGTGACTCATTTAAGTCACAACATCAGAGGCTAGATACAGGGAAAGAACGATTAATAGAAAAAAGATGAAGGAAACTTTAATTCAGCAGCCTCAAGAATAGAAGGTAATAGAAGGTTGCTCAATGTAGGCACATATATTTAGACCTGGTAAATACACATGTATAACACTAACTTAAGAATTATGGATTAGAATTAAATTTAGTAAATAAGTTTGCTTCAGAATATACATATCACAATGCTAGGACTAGAGGTGTAAGAGTGAATATGGTTTTGTCTCTTTCTCAAAGGAATTATAATCCAATAAGAAGAAATATTAAACCAGAATAAGGCAAGCAGAAACAATTATGAATCTATACATATTATCTCCATGCCATTGAAGGTTTTAAGCAATAGATTACTGTTAAAATTACCCTTGACGGAGTGCTATACTTCTGACTTTAATTTGAATTAATTTCATAGCTAAAGAAGACATATTGAAAATTCTTAGCATAGGTGGATCTCACTGATACTAATTTTGAGAAAATTTGAGACAACAAAGACTAGAAACAATGTAAAAATCAATGGGGTGCATCTGAAAACTGGGTAAGAGCAATGAGTTGTAGAAAGAGACTAGTGTTGATAAGCTGAAAATGAAAAAAGGCACATTCTAGAAATGGGAGATAAAATTAACATGCATAGTTACTGTGAGTGCTATAAAAAAAGACAAAATTGTTAACTCAGGTAGTAGACTGAAAAACAAAACAGAAAATAGAACTCTTTGTAGAGTTTGAGGTAAATTTGAAAAATCTCTTTCTGCTTTGTAGTACTTAAAGACTTTAATGATGAGACGGGTGATATTTACAAGTTAATTTTAATGTTGTGATATCAGTATATGTATTATTGTCAGAAAATGTGTAACCCAATGAATCAATCTTTTCCAAACAGCATAAAGAAATCAAAGTACAATAAATGATTACAGTGTAATAGAATGAAATTTTCATTTGACATAATTTTCTTTATCTCATCCAACTTTTAAGTGCTACTCTTCTATCAGATTTTGACATGAAATCATGTAAAATATCCACTGCCAAATATTTCTTCTTGCTTAAAACTACATATGCGTGTAGGGCTTTTCTTTATACACTTCAACCAAAAATTTGCTATTATAGAATTAATATGTAAAGTAGATATACTAATATGGTTGTCTTTGACCAAGTCAGATATAAAAGCTTTGTGTATGTGTAACATTGCAATTTCTCACTTTTTAAATATTGAAAATTATCCGGGCGTGGTGGCACACACCTGTAATCCCAGCACTCAGGAGGCTGAGGCAGGAGGATCTGTGAGAGTTAGAGGCCAGCCTGGGCTACAAAACTGAGCTCAAGGCCAGCCTGAACTGTACAGCGAGACGCTGTCTCAAAAAAGACAAAAATAAATAAATAAATAAATAAATAAATATTGAAAATTATAGTTATTTATACACTATGTTATGTAGTATGTTTAATAACATAAGTATATATTATATCAAATGAATATTTTTCTTGATTCAAATGTGCCATATGGTAACTATTAGTACATATTACCAATATCAACCAAAGCTCTTTGACATACCCACCACCATAAAGGGATCCCAATACCCCATGGCTTGGAATCTGCTACCTTAAGCTAAGGGGTTGATTTTCTTGAAGTGCAGATGTTCTGTGGAAATAAGTAAGAATACCTATATAAAAAGAATAATATTTTTATGTAATTATTTAATATTAAACAAATATTTAATAACATAGAAAGGGAATTTCAGAACTACCTTGCATAGGATCAAGTTTGTATCTTTAAATAAATAAGATTTGTTTATTGTGTAATCATTCAAACAGCATTTTGGTCCTTACTTGTTTTGAAGTTACAGCAAGAAGCAATGAAGGATGTAGTTATGAAAGCAATAGAAGAAGAAAGAAAGAATTTGGAAAAAGCTCGTGCAGAAGAAAGGGAATTATGTAAGACAGAGCATGCAAAAGATCAAGAAAAAGTATCTCAAGCCATTGAAACAGCTTTACAAGAACAGAGGAAAATAAGTCAGGTTAGTTATTTTAATACATTGTGAACTGGTTTTTCTTGTCTGAAAATGAAATGACCTTATGATTACTTTATCTTACTTAAAATCAACTTAGTGGACATAGCATAATTTAGTTTTTAAGTCTCTGATACTAACATTCTGACTAATAATTTTTTCTCTGATATTAAAATTCTATAACATATCTTTACTTCTTGACGTTTTTAGAGTCCACGTTTACATTTATGGATTTCGGCTATACCAAGCCTTCTACCATGTGCATTCTCATGCTCCCCATCCCCAGTATACAGAAATGTAATCTCTGCAGAATGACATACTTCCATAGAAAAAGTACTTGTTTTAAGTATTTGTAATAACCTCAAAAATATTCATGATATTCTTTTTTTTTTTTTTTTGTCTTTTTTTTTGAAACAGGGTCTTGCTATGCAGTTCAGGCTGGCCTTGAGCTCATTTTTGTAGCTCAGGCTGGTCTCAAACTCGCACCGATCCTCCTGCCTCAGCCTCCCGAGTGCTGGGATTACAGGCGTGCGCCACCATGCCCGGCTATTCATGATATTCTTAAAAGAGATAAAACATATATGTTCTACATAGAAAGTAACTTTTGATCACTTAGCTGAACATTTAACTGCCATTTATTTTCCATGATTGATTTTATGTAGTTGCATTTTATTTGGACTTGGTCTTTATATAGGTAGAGAAACAAATCTTGCCTTATCAAGTATATAGAAGAAAAGATAACATTCATATCATTTTTCACTTCTTATCAATGTAGCTAAAAATGACTAATCTTTCAAAACATTCTACATTTTTATGACTCTTTTTAATCTTGCCTGCGGTGGAGCTGACACAGCATGTGGTGCTGGGGATCGAACCATGATCCCTGCAGTTGCCTAAGCTATCCTAAGCAAGCGCTTTAGACTGCTGAACCATCTCACTGGCTCACATTTGTATGACTGAAGGGGTTTTTTTTTTGAGGGTTTTTGTGTGTGTGTGTGTAGGGTCTCACTGTGCAGCTCAGACTCCTAGTGATCCTCTTGTTTTCAGCCTCCCTAGGGCTGGGATTACAGGCCTGTGCAATCATGTCCAGACTCCATCACCAGCTTAGCATACCCATAGGTGGGACTTGCATGACATGAGGTGCTAGGAATCAAACCCCAGCCCTTGCACTTGCCTAAGCAAGCACTTAGTCCACTAAGCTATCTTGCCAGTCTTATGACTCTTTAATAATCGTAAAATGCCTTCAATGTTTCCAATATGCAGAATCAAGGCTACACTTTTTTTTTTTTTTTTTTGACAGGATCTTACTATGTAGAGCAGACTAGTCTCAAAAACATGGCAATACTGCCTTAGTCTCTTTGAGTGCTTGGGATTGCAAACATGCACCACCTCTTCTGCCTTGGTGTTATAATTTTTTAAAAAAGAACGGAACATTAAAAATAAGAAATTTCAAAACAAGATGTTATGAAATTAACAATGATTATTATATTGCACATAGTTATCTTAAAAATAGTTTCTTTGAATACCAGATATAAACATGTAAGACTGTTCCTTTAAGTGCACTAATAGAAATTAGTAGTTCAGTTGTCTATGTGTACATATTGATTTGTGAGAATTACTTGAGTTTAATTAATTGTCCTTAATTAATAATGGTAGAAGACCAAAAATACACTTTATTTATATTTATTTATTCATTGTTTATATTATGGCCAGCTCAACCTGCCCTGGGGATGGGACGGGCACAGCCTGTGGTGCCGGGGATTGAACCACAATCCCTGTGGTTGCCTAAGTTTACCTAAGCAAGCACTTTAGACCGCTGAGCCATCTCTTTGGCCCCCAAAAATACATTTTAAAAGTAGACTTTGTCACTGGACTAATAGTGATAGAAATCACAAGTGTTCATTCTTTTTGTATGCTGGGAAATTTTAAGTGCATTTTAGATTCATAGTGTTTATTGCTTTTTTAGCAAAGTCCCTCTAATATTAAGTAGTATAGAAATTGACCAGGTATCATCATCTCAATAGTGGAAGAATAATAGTTCTTGTTTTAGCTTCATCTATTAACTTTGTTATAAAGAAATAAAATATACTAAGCTTTGCTAGCTTTTTTGGAGTGTGGGGGTGGGGAGTATTTTGTAAAATTTTATTACCTTTGTAGAAAGCAGTAATACAGTCTCAGTAGCGATCGTCATGGGGACAGCAACTTCCTAACAATATTTGCTCAGTTTTAACAATGTTAGCAACATTTCTAGTTATTCTTCATTTTTGGTGGCAGTCTCTCATCACTTGAGGCAAGTGCTTTTATAACCCTTATGTTTGCAGATTCAGGAGGTGAACCTTCCAGAGATTATGAAACTTCTTCCAGATCATGTAACTACGAAGGAGGTAACAAGCAGCACTCAAGTATGGGTAGCTTAACTGCAGCATTTTTGTAGTTTGCTACTACTTTATTCAGCCTCCCAGCGGTAGCAAGTTAGTGTGAATTGTAGACACAGCTGAATTATATTTCAGTGTGAATTTTTTAATTGATCCTAGAAAATAAATAACCTCAGTAAGGAGAATGTGAGGAAACTTCTATATTTTAGAGCATCTACCATGTAGTGACACCTACCTCAGTGTGATAGCACACAGTAGTAAGTCTATAGGCCTTCAAGATACAGTCAGTTTGAAGCAGAGCTACAAGAGATAGGTAGTTCCATAGAATGGTCCATACAGCACTATGAAGAAAGATTTAGGCTTTTGTATTTGTTGAGTGGGGTGATGTAGATATAAAAAATTTTGAAACTTAGACTTATAAAACGTGTTTTTTTATTCCATTTATGTGAAATTGTAGGGCAGAGCAATGTGACATGAAAGAAAATAAATCAGTAGTCATGAGGAGCAGGGAAATTACATTCACAATTTGTGCACGAGGTATACTTGACAGAATTTATCAAATTGTATGTTTCATGTTGTGACTTTTATTATTTATAAGTAGTTCTTTAATGCTTTTTTAAAAACACAAATGTACTATAATAAATTAGTGGATAATGATGATTTCTTATGATAACATCATTTACTATAGTGGGTGATGGTTGAAATTAATTTTTAGTAATTCTGTTTCTTGAAAAGTTTCATTAAAGGCAAGTACATTTGTTACTGACACCAAAAAGCAGACACAAAAAGGACTTTCATTAATTTTTCCCTTCTAGCAGAGTCCTACAGCAGGATTCCAGTGAATTCAGATTCTCAAACTATATCCAGTGTCAAAAGCTCTTTATAATTGTTTAGAACCTCAGCCATTTTAATTTATTTTTATTGCATTTAATAAGAAATAACAATGTGACAGTTTCAAAACCTATTAGTAATACATTTCCAATACTTGATACAATGTGTATTGTTGTCCTCCTACTAGTTATACAGAGAACAGGGTATAGACATGGTAAGTTTTCTAATCATTATTGGTACAAAAAATTTCTTCTTGTTGAACATATGAAACATATTTATTATTTAAAAGCAAATTATTTCAATATTGTTGATTTCTTTCTACATTGTCAGCTTTTCTTCTTGTTTGTCTAACCCTGAGTTTGATCCTTGGTACCATCAAAAACAAACAAAAAAAGAGAATCATGGCAGATTTCTTGGTGTATATAAACTTTATTTCTAGATAGTGGCTAGCTTTTAGTGATATATTAAGCAATAGCAATCAATGTGAAAAGACATTGTAAGGATTAAAAATTCAGAATTCCACTATACATAAACTTTAAAAAAATGACCATTTGCAATTTTTATAAGGATAACTGACTGAGTAACAAGCAAAATACTGATCCTGAAAAGTGAACTCTATATTACTTTTCATTATCAGCTTATATTACTAAAATTATTATTGCTGTATTTTGAATTCATTGATAGCAGCTGAATTTTTTAATATAAATAATATCTTGCTCATGAAGAGACAGGAGGAGTCCTTCAGAATCATTTACATTGTTTTTTAATTGACCATTGATTTTGCTATGCCCTGTTTTCATCAGAAGGCTGCTAGCATGTGGCAACTTAATTTTGTGAGGGAACATTTATCTGGCTGATTTAGTTAAATGGAGTTTTGTAGAGATAAAAAAAAAAAACAAAAAACCTAGCATCTTAAGAAGTGGAGAACAATAAACAAAGCCCAGGGCCACTTGGAGTCTGTTACTTGGGAACTGCAGAAAGCTGTGATTTAAGGAGGCAGATGACTGCTTATCATGGTGGCTCCTTGGTTGTTGTCTCCTCCCTTGCTTGGGATGTTAATGGTTATCTCCTCCCCTCCTGGAAATCTTTTTATTTAATATTTGTGTGAGCCTAGCATTAGACAAATAGTGAAGGTCAACAGAGATTATAGTCTTTCTTTGCTAAAATGATTATGCACGTAAGCACATTCCTTGGCCCTAAATAAAATTGAGATGCTGCTGGAGCTCGGGGCTCAGTTTGAGAGAGACAAATCTCAGTGAGACCTCTGAAGCTACTTTCATCGGGTTCTCTCGTCATTTCTTTTGGCACTGATTTATAACATACAGCAAGTGGTACCCAACATGGGGCACGGAAGACAATCAGGAGTGAGTTAAGAGAGGCCTGACTGCATGGGAAAAGTATGACCAGGGTAGGGAAAACCAATGGGGAAATTTCAGAGTAATGGAAAACGCTGCTTCAGTATAAAATGAGTATGTTCATCTTAGGAGCGGAGGTAAAGGCAAAACCAAAGAGTTTCAAGGAATTATTTTCCGTTATAAAAAGGCATTGTTCAGGAGGCTGAGGCAGGAGGATTGGTGCGAGTTCGAGACCAGCCTGGGCTACAAAAGTGAGCTCAGGACCAGCCTCAACTGCATAGCGAGACCCTGTCTCAAAAAGATAAATAAATAAATAAATAAATAAATAAATAAAAAGGCATTGTTATTGCTTTCAGCCTAAGGGAAAGGCTGCTTTAAACTTAAAAGTTTGGAAGCAGGTTATGAGAGCACTGTGTCATGCTCACCAAAATGGGGAACCAATTCCTTTTTAATGTATGGTCTCTTTGTAGCTTTGGAACCATCTCATTCTGATTCAGAAGAGTCTATGAAATATTTAAACAGGTCAGCTTCAGATGCTGATATTGCTAAACTTTAAGAGCAGCTTCTGCACTAATATAAATCTGCATATGAAACCTTTTTAAGACCTCTGCCTTCCTCGCTCTCAAATGTAGATGGTAGCATAACAGAAATGATGAAAACAGAGCAAGAGGCTTCTGTGATGGATAATTATGATAAGTTTTTAGACTCTCAAGATCCCCTACATGAAGGCATTTCCCAGAATACCATGAGTGTCAGTTCTTTAAATCTCTCAATGCTCTATAGCCAGGATGAATCTAACAAAGTGAGTCTCAAAAGGATGTTTATGGCATTCCAAATGACCTCCTCAGAATCTGAGGATTTGGAGAATGCAGAACAAAAGGAAACTAAAAATGAGGTATGTGAGCTGCGAGCTCAGGTAAAGCAATTATAACAATTGATTTCTAAATTGATTGAAGAAGTGGAGGTCTGTACCCCTGTAGTTCCTCCATCTCAGTTCACAAAAATTCAGCCCTTACTGCCATGTTTTAACCCTCTGCTCCTCTTTATGAGGAAAGAAAGGAAGCACCCATAAAAGTTTATAAGAATGTGATATCTCAGGCTCTTATGCACGGGAGACAACACAGAGATCCTGAAGCTTGTTCTGCCCCTTTGGGTATTTTTCCTGTGGTGGTTGAACAACACCCACCAAATGCTCAATTTCCCAAGGGCCATGTACAGTGGGAAGACCAACCTCTGGCATTTAAGGTTATTAAAGATTTAAAGAAGGTTGTTGAGGCCTATGGTATGCATTGAACCTATGTGATTGGATTTATACAAGGATTAGCAAATGGACATAGATTAATTCCTCATGATTGGGAAGTTTTGTACTGTATAGTTTTAAAGCCAAGCCAATATTTGCAGTTTAGAACTTGGTGGAAAGATGAAGCAGGTATTTAAGAGAGGGTTAACAGGGGACAAAATCCCCCAGTTAATGTTTCATTAGGTCAGCTCACTGGGTCAGGGGCCTGACTTGAGGTCCAAGCCCAATTGCAATATGTTGATGTGGCTATTATGCAAACTCACATTTGTTGCTTATGAGCATGGGGAAAGTTGGAAAAATCCGGGGTTGCTCAAAAATCATTTGCTAAGGTTTTCCAAACTAATAAGGAACCATATATAGATTTTTGTCTGCCGATTAAGGAAAGCTATACACAAAGCAATGAGAGCACCAAATTTCAGGGATTTATTGTTACGAGCATTGTCTTTCAAGAATACAAATACTGAATGTCAAAAGGCTTTGGGTCCCTTAAAGGCACAGGGTGCATCATTGGAAGAGTATATTAAGGATTGCACTGATAATTGGCTCAGAGCCAAACTAATTTATTTGCAGCTGCCTTACAGCTTACATATCAAATGTTTTAAGTGTGGAAAGATGGATCATATGAGAAAAGATTGCAGAAAAGTACAAGATAAAAAGAAAAAAGGAGGTAAGAATAACAGGACTGCTCCCAGACTTTGAGATGTGGAAATGGTAAACTTTGGGTTAATTCCAAACTTGATAAGCATGGCCAACCTTTATAATCTCAGAGAAACTGGAGAATGGGTCTGTCATCCAGGGGCCCAAAGATAAACCATATGGATACCCACAGTTTCCACTGGCCAGCCCAAATTTCAATCACACACAGGGTCGCAGATCTTTTCCATGAAACATGAGGAAGCAGAAACACAGCTTTAGATCTGATGGCTGTAAACAATCAGCTTTTGCTTCCCACTTAAGGAGTTTACAAAATTAAAACTGGAGTTTTTAGCCCTATTCCAAAAGGTATCATAGCTCTAATTGTAAAAAAGAATATTATTATAGCCCAAGGTATTTGTACATTTGGTAATTATTGATATTGATTATAAAGGAGAAATATTATGATATCTACTACTAAACCTTTTCAAATTGAAACATAACTGCTTAATAAAAATAGCAGCTTATCTATATGCATATTAGAAATAATCTTAGACATATAGACAGATCTCAGTGAGACCTCTGAAGCTACATTCAACAGGGTCTTGTGACTCATAACATACAACAGAGTTTTGAATACTTACATTGATAAGTGCCTTTTCTTACATTAGTCAATGCCTTTTCTTACTTGACTAAGATAGGATTCACTGGGAAACTTAATTGGCTGTAGCCTCACTCTGTGTATAGAAATTATCCTCTTGAGGAACTCTTTTCTAAGTTTTGAAATTTCCTGAACTACTGTACTATCCTGAGTGCTAAGTCTCCTGATATTCATATACAGCCTTTTAGCATACTTACAATCTCAATGAATATTTTTAAAGATACTTATTTATTTATTCATTCATTTATTTGGCACGGGGTCTCACTAGGTATCTCAGACTCATAGTGATCCTCCTGACTCAACTTTCCCAGTGCTGCACTTACAGGTGTATGCCACCATGCCCAATTTCAGTGGCCTGCACCACATGCCCTGAGCTCCCGGACTGGCATAGCATGCAGTACTGGAAATTGAACACAGGTCCTTGTGCTTGCCAGGCAGGCGTGTAGACCACTGAGCTATCTTCCCCAGCCCGGTCTCACTAAATATTAAATGCTGTTTTTTTGTGGTTATCTAATTCAATAACAAATAGTCCATGCTTTACCATGCCTTAATAGTGCAACAAAATTCCTTCTTTCTTTTGACATAATCACCATGAAATATAATAAAAATGATGATATGGCATAGCATTCTTTGTGATATTCACCTATAGACAGATTATAACCATATCCCATAATTAGTTATGTTCCAAGAACGTGGATGAGACTCAGCTATGGTTTCTTAGAAGATATTCAGTTTTGCCATTGCAGTGTGAATGGAGTTATAGATGATATATGAACAATCTGTGATGTGTTTTGCTAAGCTTTATGGAAAATTAAAACTTTGATTTTACCACATGAACTATTTTTTCTCAATCGCTTTAAAATATATTTAAAGTAGTAATAAAATCTTAGAGTTCAGGGTCTGAGAACCATGGATAGCATAGATAGTTGGCCTTTCAATTCCTTCTCAGTAAATAAACTTTGGCTTTGATAGCAATGTAGAACAATCTAAAACCTGAGTGGAACAAGAAAGAAATGTATTGTGAAATAATCACATTTACTACATGAGTTTGAACTTTAGGAGTTTAAATCAACTGTTATTTTTAATTTCTTATTTATTTATTTATCTATCTATCTATCTATCTATCTATCTATTTATTTATTTATTGCAGAACCAGGGATTGAACTCAGGCCCTTGTGCTTGCCAGGCAAGCACTTATCCTACTGAACTATCTCCCCAGCTCCCAAAATCAGCTATGTTAAATACCTGTTTTTATGAGTAAATAGGGAATAATATGCTTCTGTCCATAATACCAAGTGAAAGTTTGCATTTGAAAATATTTCACAGGTAAAATCACATTATATCTTAAAATTAACTGTGGTGATTAAAGATTAACTATTGTACATAATGATTATGTGTTCTACAACATGGAAGTGGCTGATTTAGTAGCTGATGTTTGAGTCACACATATAGCCACATAGTGTCCATGGCTTTATCTCAGCAAAGACCCAGTATATACTGTGTGGTAGGAGTGCTGATAGAATTTGAAAACATACAACTGAGGAAATAGACATGGCATACTTTCCATGAATCTTATGTTCTGGAAAAACAGTAGAGTAATATACATAGGTAAATTACTAGGAAGATATGATTTCAGTTAGAACAACACCGTAGTCTTCATCAGAGAACAAAGATGAGAGTGAGCTCTAAAAGATATTTAGGCATTTTTCATTGAGTACAGTATGGAAGAACATGCCATCATGAGGATCCATACCAATACTTTAAGCCAGCGGAGAGGCAGGAAGTCTTCAGTGCAAAGACTGCTACAGTGAACAGTGAAGAGGACATAGGGAGGTGATACTGAACCAGATGCACTCTTCATGTATTTCTGCAGCAGGAGGTCTTGTTTCATGAAAATAACTCATTTGCACCTATTAAGGCATGTGGTATTTGTGACTTTGCCAAAGATGTGCTTTGAAATTCACATGAACATGTTTCAAATGACTAGATATGTAGTCACTTAGATCTTTAACTCAGTTTGAACTTAACCCTTCAAAAAGAATTTTCATGGGCTTCTCCAAACACCAATTTGTCTTTGGACAGAGTGTTTGCCTAGATCTGGAAAGAGACAGCAGTGGGTCTGGGGAGATAGCTTGGTGGTCTAAGTGCTTGCCTGGCAAGCACAGGGAGCCATGTTTGATCCCCAGTACTGCATACTGTGCCTGCCCTAGAACAGGGCATGGTAGTACGCACCTATAATCCCAGTGCTGGGGAGGCTGAGACAGCAGGATCATTATGAGTCCGAGCTGTGTAGCAAGACTGTGTACCGAACTAATTAAGGTAACAAACAGCAATTTTTGTTTTGAACGTACATAGAAGCTAGAAAGAGAAGACTAGGAAAATTATTATTCGGATTTTATATTTACACTTTCTAATTTATTATATCAATTAAAAGGAATATGTAAAAGGTCTCTGAAGACTTTTATTGGTGCATAAAAGTTAATAATTTATGAATATGACTTTTCTTGATTATTTGGTTAATTGATTGCTTTTGTATAATAAAAATTCTTCCTGTCTATACTCCTTAGCCAGAGATCTATTCATTCGCTATATCCTGCTAAGTTTTACCTCAGTATTTATATCTGTAACCTTAATTTCATCTGTTCACTTGAGTTATATCTTTCCTGGACAGCTACAGCACAGTACTTTGCTAATTGATCCCTTTAATGTGAGTTTTATCCTTTGCAAGTCCACCTATTGGAGTCACAGAAAGTACTTAATATTAGGGATCTCTTCAGAAAATGATATTGTCAGTGTATGCTGTGTAAAAATCAAATCTAAGGTACTTCACAGTCTCTAAATTCAGGGAGCATTTACTCTGTGCCTGATTCAGATTAACTCCAGTAATCATAACTACCTATCCTTAAAGGTACAACCGTTTTCATTTTACAAATGACAAGTGAGGCATGGGACATAAAGACATGTGATACAAAAAGCTACAAATTATCTGTTGCTTACCTCATCAGTGTCTTCTCTGATAGTTTTCTCCCTTACAGTCTACGTGTTTGTGACATTAAGTCCTGTGCTTCTTTCTTCCTTCATCACAGGGTGCTCATACCCTAGCTAGGACTTTGCTTACCCTTTCCCTTCCTCCTTTCCCCTTTATGCCTGGGTGATTTCTCATTCTTTAAAGTAGTTCTCCTAAGATTCTCACATCTTCCCATTCTGTTCTTTCTTCTACAGTACTCTATACCTCTGTTGTGACATTTGCTGTGTTTTATTAAAATTCAGTGTATATATTTGTTTTCCAAATAAATTGTACATACATAAATTGTACATACATTCCAAATAAATTGTACATTTCTTACTATCTTAGCCTAAAGCAACCTAGGCACATTTAATGATCTACTTTTTTAGGTAGAAATTTTGGCAGTTGTTAAACGTGCTGTGTATTTAACCTGCACATTCAAGTAATACAAGTGCACAGCATTTATATTATAAATTAATATTCTAAATCCCAAATATGCTAAAAAAAAACACAACTTTTTTTTTACATTTCACTGTTAGCAAAACCTGATCTGAACTGATTTGGTGTATTTTTTACTTTTAATTTACTCATGTTATGTGACTATTCATGCTCCTACTAATGGCTTTTTATTTTAAAAAGTAATAATATATGTAATTTTCTTTTTACATTTTTAAATCTGAAAATATTCTCATTCCAACTTTATGTGAGTATGGGGCCAGCCAAATAGCTCCACAAATTAAAGTGCCTGCAAATAGGCACAGAGGGTAGGGGCTTGATCCCCAAGCCTTCCATCCTGGCACCGCCCTAAGGGTGCCCTGAGATGGTAATTGAAACTGGGCATAGTGGTGAATGCCTATAATCCCAGCTCTTGGGAAACTGTAGATAGACAGGTCACTACAAGTTTGATCTAGTAGTGATACCCTGAACACTCTGTAGATCCTTTCCTAAAATACACACACACACAAAAAAGTTGTGAGTATGAGGTGTAAATGTAGTATGAGATACTTTCATTGTAAATAATCTTTTTTAATTATACTTTTTTAAACTCTAATGTCTTGAACTAATTATGGAAACAACTCTGTAGCATTATTTTATCAGTGAAACCATTGATTGAAAATAAAAGTACATTTTGCAAGTAATATGACCTTTCAACATTGTCACTGATTTTGTGTAGTAGAGAGGAAACTCAAAAATGAGTGAGTAGAACAAATGATTAAGTAAATGGCAAGAAGAATCACATGTTGCCAGTAGATGGGAAAATGTTTGACAGTGTATTATAGTATTTTAAAAATGCAGAGTAAGATGCTGGTCTTCCTCAAATAATCAAAGAATTTTAAAGTTGATTAAAAATTAAATGTAATCAACGATGCCAGGAAATTAGTCATCTGCAGAGCTTGTGGGATGAGTTTCTATACAATGCCAAAAGCTGTAAGAAAGTTATTATTCTTGTGATCAAGGTAATTTCACTTTTTTAATTAATCACAAGTATTCAGCATGTACCACATGTTTAGCTTACTTCATTTAAAATAATCGAAATGCTCATGAATATTAATAAATTGTTACATAATTTTATGGTGGAATAGAAATATTATAAAATAATAAAAAAATACATATAAAATATTCAAAATATATCAAGTGAAAATACTAGATTTAAAAACTAGAATGTACAGCATAGGTCATACCTTCATATCCAAGTATCTATACATATGCATGTAATTTGTGCTCAGATCTTTTATTTTTTACAAATTTTTACAGTAAATAAATTCAGAATAGAAAAACATTAATTTTTTTAGCACATATTTATGTGTCCAAAACTAGTAACCACAAACATACCAGAAAAAAAGTTCTCAAGAATCAAAAACAAGTCAAGTATGACATCACATACCTATAATCCCAACACTGGGGATGCTGAGATAGGAGGACTGCTGTAAATTCGAAGTTATTCTGGACTACATACTAAGTGGAAGACCAGCCTGAATTATACAGGGAAGCCCAGTCTTTAGAAAAGAAAAACAAAACAAAATTAAAAACATTCTAAAACACTTAAAAGACATTTCCTAATGCATTTTCCTGCTATCTACTAGAAAATGGATGATACTAATATAAATGGCAATGTGTTTTGTTTTTAATACTCCTTTCAATTCATGAGACACTATCTTAGCAGAAGATATTGCTACTCTGAGATGTGCTGCTTTTCCAGGAATTTAGCTCTTTTTATCAGCCATTCTGAATCCCTTAGTTACTGATTTACAACTCAAGAAATTTAGCTTAGAATCCCTGTGCTCCCTACATTTCTCACTTAAAGTACTAGCATGTGGGGTGGAATTTTAACCCTTTATTCACAGTGCCTGTATCAACATCTTTGCCTGGCAAGAGGACCAAGTAGCAGTAAATCTTACCAATCATACTGCACTTGATTATTATATGATGGCAAAATTAAATGTGAATAAACAGAGTATTAAGGTTATGCAGATAATATAAAGTACCGGAAAGAGATGAAAGGCTGGTGGAGAAGCCAGTTGAGACTGTCAAGCATTTTGCAGTAAATAGCTTATTCCACTTTTCCCTTTCACCTAGTTTAGAAAAGAGATTTAACAGATTCCAAAAGATTTTAGAAGTTATTATCTTGTTTGAAGATTGACTTTGAATAGAATCATCTCCTAGCCATTGTGGAGGATTCTTGGTTTATATAAAGACATAAATGCTCCCTGCTGCATACCTTTCTGTCTTCCTCTTCTTACCAATAGGAAACTGTTAAGGCAGCAATAGTGGAAGAGCAGAGGCGAAGTGAAAAGGCTGTGGAGGAGGCAGTGAGAAGAACACGAGATGAGCTAATTGAGTACGTAAAAGAACAGAAAAGGGTAAGTGTCTTCAAAAGTTTTAATTTCTGCTTCTATAAACACAAGCAGTATCTTCCACACAGTAATATGACCTTTCAAAATGTTTAAAATGTCTCTTATCATGTAAGAATCTTCATCTAAGATTAGTTCCGTGATGTTATTTACATTCTAATTTTTACATTAATTTTGACATGCAAACTTCATTTGTCCCTAGAAAAGCAACAGTGAATAATTTCTTAGAATACTCTCAGGATAGGCCACTGAGACATTTCAGTGGACAAAGCATCTGCTTAGGCAAGCACAGGGTCCAGGGTTCAATCCCTAGCTCCACATGCTGCATCAGCCCTGCCCCCAGGCCAAGGTATGGCGACACACACCTATAATCCCAGCACTGGGGAGACTGAAAATAGGCATATCACTAAGAGTCTGAGATGCATAGTGAAACCCTCTACCAAATACATTTAAAAAAAAAAAAAAAAAAGAATTCTCTCAGGAAGTTCTACTTGAACATTGTATTTGTGAAAATATGAGACAATTTTAGATTTTCAGAGTTTACAGAGGTATTTTTGCTACATATTTGTAAATTCCTTATAAGCTTTCTGTGTAAACCCACTCTGATTCTATTGGATTTCATTATAATGAACAAGTTAAGGCTCTCTTATCACAGTTCCATTTTGGAAACATAATTCATGTATGAATATCAAAACTTAGGATAAATTGAAGCTTTAATAAATGAACCTGAGGTGTAGCTAAAAATAATAAACTTCATTTGTTTTATAAACACCTTTAGTGTTCTTAAATAATGTGCAAAAATAATAAAACATATATAATAAATCATGTAATAATGCTTTTTATATACCTTAGTATGTTTTATTTATATGCTTTGTATATACTATATGTGCCTTTTTATATATGTGTAATATATAAACTTGTGTTTTGAGTTACATAATATAACAAATATAAAACAGGCTCTAGGAAGAAATTTGATGAATACTATATGACCTTAGTGACAGAATAAAAACTACTGCTTCGCAGGTAGCAGTTAGGTGGCTTATGAGAAATGTAATAAAAGCTCCTGACATCCATTGGTTCCCATTCTCAATTTGGTATGATGCAAAGAAAATCTCAGCCCTCTATCTTTACCAGTATGTTCAATAAAGAATTCTCCACCAGTGGAAAAAAAAAATGCTGTGAAGTTCTTCCAGATCAATGAACTATACCCACAAGCATTTTGTGTGGGATTTTTGTCTTAGCACATCTTACCAAAGGGTGTCTTTCAAAGAATATGCCCCATTTCTCAATAAAGGGTATGTAGTAAACTGGCTTTGCAATTAGGATATGTAGAATTTATTTTGAATAATCTGTCTCCAAAATAGTGATGCACTGATTATAAGATAGACATTTTCATGTGTTTCTTTGTAATAAGGAACATACACTTGAAGTAAATTTGGAAATTCTTGTAAAAAAATTTCCTTTTTATCTCTTTTCTTTTTTAATGATTATTTTAGTTTATTCTACTTTATGGAAATGACACTTAACATGAGATCTAGTCTCAAAATTTTGTCTATACACAAAATAGGAATTTTGCTATAGAACAAAACTTTAAAGGTTATTCATCTTGCTTTGAAAATGAAACTTGGTGCTTTGGATCACTGATGGCCTGTTTCCCTTCCTCTGGTTCCTGGTTGCCACCATTTGACTCAGTATGTGGGTTTGTTGGTTTAGTTCTTTCATACATGTGAAATCATGTAATACAGATCATTCTGTGGCTGGCTAGCCTCATTTAACATAACACCCTGAAAGATCATCTATATTGTCACATATGTAGAATGTACCCTCAATGTTATTTTGTTATATGTACATAGTGTATTCTCTCCATTCACCTGCTGATGAACATTAAAGTTGTTTATACATGCTTCATTAGTTTTAATACTATACAGTTAGTTCTTATTTAAGTTTATTATCTGGACAGGAGAAATTTTGTAACAGCAAAAATCATTCTTAAGATAAAGATTATTGGGGCCCGGGAGATAGCTCAGGGGCACAAGTGCCTGCCTGACAAGGGCAAGGTCCTAAGTTTGATCCCCGGTTCCAAATAAATAAATAAATAAATAAATAAAATATTATTTTTGACTAATATTTCTTTGATCAACATTGGAGAAAATTTTAGATCACTACTTCCTCATCAAAAGGCATTATGTCGTAAGAAATACTTAATATAAGAGTAAGAAATGATTTGTTACCTAAATCTTCTATGAGGTAAACTGTTGAAAAGAATTAATGAACTCTGCTGTTTATGCATTTTTGTAAGACATGTTACAGGAACAATATCCATTTGCATCAATCATATCATCATATTAAAGAAATATTTGTGTCAGTTATCTGTAAAAAATAGTCATGGTGATTACAACAAAATCACAACAATATTAGGTTCAATTTGAGTAAATTTTTCACTTCTGGGTACTTGTTTCCTTATATGTAAAGGAAAATTAATACCGATTACAGAGTTAACATAAGTAGAAGAACTATAGTAAGGGTTGTATGTGCTGTGTACTATGTAAATATATGCTATGATTATCATCTTCACTGTGTTATTAAATAATACCTAGAAGCCACTCTTAGTATTGTTGTTGGTAATTAAAAGTGTGCTGTTTAATTAGTGTTTGGCAGTTATATCCTCTCAAGTTTATGTATGAATTCTAAAATTCCGCTCCTGTTATTAATTCACAGATGATTGAAACTGTTTTAATTAATATATTTGCAGAAAATCTATTACTTTCCACTTTGAGTATTTTGGAGTTTTACTAATACTACATATTGTGGAACACTTGTAATGCTTGAATGTTTATGTATTTTCAAATAGGAAAACAATTTTTGAAAGTAAATAAAATATCAAAATGAAAGCACCAATTACTAAAATCTTTTTATATAACTTTTTAAGATAAAGTTTCTCTATATCCCTTTTCTTTCCAAGACTTTATTTCAGTGCTTCCAGTTAAGTTTTATAAAAATCTTGAGGCTATGATAATTTTCACAAAGAAAAGTACATCTCAGACCATATAAAATAATACTTAGAAGAAATTATTTTAACAAATTTACATGCTTTTGTCTATTTCCAAAAAACTAAATCAGTACAACTCATCTCTACTTCTTCTGGAAGATGGATTTCTGTTTGCATCAGAGAACACATTTCCAGAACAAAATTTTTCCTTTCCTCTTTCCAACTTTTTAAAAAATCCTGGAGTCAACTTAATATTTTCAGCATTAGACACCTCAGAAGTCCTATATTCGTTGATGCCAGCTGGACTTAAATTCCAGTTTATTCTGTTCGTGAAATTTTCAAAAACTTTGAAGGAAGGATATGAACGTTGAGTTAGTTCTTGTCTCTTAATACCTTGTATCTTAAAAAGCTTTTCTTTTGACATCATCATGCCCAAATCTGCTGAAAGTTTGAAATGAAAACTTTTTTCTTCCTATCTCTTTTCCTTTTCAATTCAGAATTAAATTATGAGTAAATTAAAACTGAGAAAATAGGTTTGATTTTTAAGGACATTTACTAATTTTTGTCAAAACAATAGAGAGGTTCATGTAGCTTTATCCATCTATTCTGAACATTTTAGACAAGAAAAAGGATTTACTTATAAGGACTAATTGAATGAATCATCACTTTTACTTAGATTGCTTGCTAAATTACAAACTTACATAATGCTTGTACTGCTAACACAAGTTATAATCATAACTAAATAATATGTAATGAAAATGTGCAAATAAGGAGAGTATTTTAAACTATCAACCAAAACAGTTATTCAAATTTATGGGTCAATTCCAGTGGCAAGAATTCAACTTGACTTTTTTTAAAATCTCTTAAACAAAATCTATGTAAGAACAAGAGAAAACATTGTAAATTTAGTAGGAATTGAAAAGCTAATGTTTTGCTACTTCGCACTCAAATTTTTCCATAGAATCTGGTAGAAATTTTCTATTTTTAATGGATTTATCATCTATGTTATATTTCTGTAATACAGAAGAAAAAGCAAACAGAAAGACCTTGAAGAACTAAAATATAAATCTATCTAAAAATCAACTGGGTCTCTACAAGGATAGTGATTTGCAGTAAGACATACTCTATATTATTAAAATTTACATTTTGATTTCACACTCTTACATCACTAAAAATTTTAGATAAAAGGATAGTTCATTGGCAAAAGCCAGCATGCTTCCTATTTGTATTTTTAAACAGTTTTACTGAAACACTCATCCCTTTCCATTCATTCTCACATTGTCCTTTGGCTAGTTTTTTGATCCAACCATAGTTTAGTAGTTCGGAGAGACCATTTACCATATAACTAAAATATGTAACATCTCTGTCTTTATAAAAGAAAAGTTGTCAGCTCCTATTTTTGTTCATTGAAACTATCCTGGAAAAATTTATTTTCAGCCCTTTAAATTTTTGTTGTTTTTGTTTTTATTTTTTTTCTGATTTATTTCATTTATTTTATTTTTATTATTTTATTATACCAATTTAGGAATAGGTCTACAGGGTGTTCAGGGGCTCACTACTACATCAGCTTCGTAGTGATCTGCCTGTCTACAGCCTCCCAAGAGCTAGGATTACATGTGCGCACCACCACGCCCATTCTCAATTGCCATGTCAGTGTGCCCCCGGGGGTGGGGCTGGCATGGAAGGCCCTGAGATCAACCCACCTTCTCCGCACCTGCTTGTATGTGCTTTAATCTGCTGAGCTATTTGGCTGGCCCTTGGTTTATTTCATTTTTGAGCATGATTTCTACTTATAATTATTCACCCATAGAAGCCTAAAGTTTATCATTTTTATAGCTGACTAATACTCCAATGTATAAAAATGACACACTTTTTTTTTTAACACCTTCTCCACTTGGTGGGCTTTGGCCTGTTTTTAAATTCAGTCTGACAAATTGTTCTACTATAAAAATTGATGCACAGGTTTCTTTTTTTATTTAAATTTAACAATGGTTATATTACATATTTTCATCATCAGATCAGTTTAGATTAATAGATATAGGTATATAAGATTGATCAAACAATTAAACATTAACACTTTCAATAAACATTACTTTTTCTTTCTTTTCCCCTTTCTTTTTTTAAAAGTTGACACATTGCATGTTGTCCTCACAATAGTTCTACAGAGCACAGCGTGTGGGCATGACCCACCTTCCTATTGACGTTGCTAAAAAAAAGAAAAGAAAGGAAAGGAAATTCTTCTCTTTGGACTAAGAGGAAGCAGATGCATACACAGTCCAATGTCCTACTATTGCTTTGGGTCACCAGTGAAGCTTGCAATGTTGGAGGCTATTGATCCAAGCCTTCTACAGCATATCTCATCAATCTAGCTCTGCATTTCATGCATTATAATTAAGCTTTTTTTTTTTTTTTTTTTTTTTTTTTTTTTTTTTTTTTTTTTTTTTTTTTTTTTTTTTTTTTTTGCTGGGTGATCAAGGGAAAGTCAAAGCAAGACCTGTATAACAAAATATTCATCTTTTGTATCTTCCAAGGTCAAATCCCTTCAGGATTACGTTTGGAACCATATACAGTACTTCGTAGAACTGTTGTTAGTGTCAGCCTTCGGAACGAGTCACAGCCATTGCTTAGCCAGTTTGCTTTCTGTGAAAGCCTGAGAGAATGTTTTTCTCTGGGTGACTCTCCTTAGACACACTATAGTTCATTTATCCCTTTCCTCTGAGGTCCCATAATCTCCTGGACCAGAAAATTTGAGACACCTCTGAGTTATAGGATATTACAGTACAGGTTCTCTTATATCCTGAGTCCTTACTGACCTTGGAGGGCTAGGGCCAAAATATTGGCTATCCTCATAGCCCTTCTTTTTCTGCAATTTTTGGTCTGTTAACTTTCATTATCAACCCTCTAACAGAAAATCTTTATAATACTATTGCTCTATAACATAGGTAATTGAGCTTATCATCACTGGCTTTCTGAATGTCAAACATCTTTGACTTAGCTTGGGAGTTTTGTTTTTATTTTGAGGCATAGTCTCGCTATATAGTTCAGGCTGACCTTGAATTTACAGCAATCCTCCTGGCTGAGCTTCCTGAGTGCTGGGATTACAGGATGTTGCAAAAAATTTAACTTTTAAAAGTATTTTATAGTCTCTGTGAAATTAGGCAATTTGAATTCTTTAGGTACCATTCTCTTTTCATAAAAATTGTCAGGTGGAAAATTATACCAGCTATGTTGTCAATAAGATATACTTTATTTTGTATGAAAGAGAGTACAAAAAAACATGATGGTAAAGAATATGTCCATGACAGTTTCCTAAGGAAGAACAACCTATTGTCTATACTGACTAATTTCCTTTGCACTAGAAGAAAGAATGCAAGGCCGGGTCATAGTTACTTTTCTCTTGCTGAGACAAAATAACCCAACATTCCAACCCTGCCCTCCCCCACCCAAACACTCATGCACATCCTTTTATTCAAAAAGTATTTAGTCCATCTCCAAGAGTTGCTAAAGTTCCAACCAATAGTTTCAGCATTTCTGAAAAGTCCCAAGTCTCCTTTGAGATATAAGACAAATTCTGAGCTGTGAGCCCCTGTACAAATGAAAGAAAGTTAAATATTTCCAATATTCAATGGCCCAAGATAGACAGTTCCATTACAAAGGTTGCTAGTGAACACACACACACAAAATGGACCAAATATGTCCAAAATCTAGCAGAATAAACAATAACTAAGTCTTGTAGTTCCATGTGCAGTATCTGAGATACGATTTGAACTCCAAAGGTCTTAGGTGGCTCAAGCCATACAGTATTTCCAGTATTTGTAGCCCCCGTGGCTTTTCTCTTGTGCTAACTCTGCTACCTTCTTGAAGTTTTTCTAAGACAATCAACTTTCCTGACTTCTCTAAATTTCTGGGGGTCTCTATTGCACCTTGGACTTCACATACACATCTTTACACACTATCCTTTCAGGGGCACACTGCCTGGCCTCCCAGGCCTTCTGAATTCTGGATGGAAGTTTCCTAAACCCACAACTGCTGCCTTCTGCATGTACCTAAAACCAGAACAACATGATGCTGCCAAGGTCAATTGGAGCAACAGTCAGGCTTTTCTCTCTCTTGGCGATAGGGGTTAAGTGCCTGGACTGATGAGCACTTTAAATCCAATTCTGAAGAAGACATTATCTAAACTGCCATCTTCTAGAACACAGCACCTTAGGACTTAATTCTAAAAGTTACTTTTGCAATTTTTAGGGTAGAGTCTTGTTGTTTCTTATAATGTACTCAGACCATCTTTCTAGTTTGCTGTTCTTCTCAACAGTAAGGATCTCCTCTGTTCTATCTTTGTGGTTCACAGATGTTCCTGTAGTTTCTTTTCAGCCAAACGCAAAATGTTTAAAATCGTTCTTGTTGGTTTCTTTGCTCTTGTTTCTCAACTTAGATTTGGCTAAAAATCTCCCGACAGCCCATGTCACTGCCTCAGCACTCGACTATTTTAACATCTTTTCTACCAGATAAATTAGTTCACCACTCTTAATCTCAGTCTCAGGTAAAATTGCAGGACAGGAGCAAAATACTGAAAATCTTTCTGCCAACCCATAACACATATTGTCTGGCATCTAACAGCCAATGTAATTCTTCCCAGTGGAAACCTTACAAGCATGGTCTTTACCAACAGGTTTTTTGATCAGCCTTCTGATCCTCTTAACACTGACAGTCTCCCATACCAAATAGCCTAATACATTCCAGCTCTAATTTTTTCACCCAGTATCTTTAAATCATTCCAAAGTCTTCCCATATACCAGTCCCAAAGGTTCCTGAACCACAGGTATAGTCAATAATAGTCAAAGCTATGACCCTACTTTTCTCCTACCAAATTATCTTGGTGATTTTTCTCTTGTTGCTGAGATAAAATATTCATCACCCAAAGTTAAAGGGGAAAGGTTTATTCAGCACAGTTTGTAGAGGTTTCAGTTCGTAATTGGATGGCTGTAAAGCAGTGTGGCATAGCAGAGGGACAGTAGTCCATGGCCACAGAAAAACAGCAAAAGCAACAAGTGAGATACAAAATTCTTTTGGTCTCTTACATGTATGCAGACCACCTGCCCCCAAACAGGCATAGCACTTACAGACTTAATCCCAGCATTGGACCATAGACCAATCACTAACTAGATTCAGCCATCTCTGGGAAGCTTCCTGTGACTGCATGAGGCTTGGGGGAGACGTGGATACAAAGCATAACACATCCCATGATTTCAGCCTGTTACTCATGAGCTTACTATGATAGGGAAGTGTGAGTATATTCAGAAACAGTAGCTGTTCATAGCCAACCTGTGATTCCTAAAAAATAAAATCTATCCAAATGTAATAAAACACTATTTTTTTCCTCCCAAGATTGAGAATTATCACCTCTATTTTCTAAATTACCTCCAAGAAAATAACATTCACTTTGGATCTTTTCTTTTTCTTTTTCTTTTTAATTTAGACTTTTAGAGAGGACTAAGGAGTAATTTTCACTTCAAAGATTTTGTGGCCAAGGCAGTCACAGTCTCCTGTTATAAAAAGACTTTTTCAGTCCAGTCCAGTGTGCTACAATGTGCTTGGATGTTTACTTGCATCTCAAACTGTTAAATATTAAGCATGACACAAAACAGACTTTCTCTAGTCCTAGATCAGTACCCTGTTAGCTTAAAGAACAATTTCTACACGTTATTTATCTTTCATGGCTCCTTATTTCTCATTTTAAGAAAGTTGTTAAACTAGCTGATCTCTAATGTGTCATATAGTCATAAAATGCTTTAGGACTAAGAGTAAGATTTTTCTTAATAATTGATAAACCTCTTGATGAGCTTTCAATTCTTGGTGTAAATTAGTTTTATCACAAAGGTGGAAAATGGTAGTCTGACTCTGAAATCTAGCTACTATAAATTTGGTTGCCATAAACAGGAATATGCATGTATCCTGGAATGTTTATAAACATTGTTCATGAAGGTTAAATCAGAGACAATGGAAACAGAAGATTTTCTTTCATGTTTCTTCATAAACAGAAGATTATATTGAGTTATCCTTGAAACACACATAGAAGTTAAGTGGAAATCTGCATTAATTCCTTGGATATATCTACGAGGAATTTAATGAGAACTAAAGAGAGTAGATAAAGGTTTTACATCTTTTTTTTTTTTTCTTGTTTCAGAACTTTTTTTTTTTTTTTTTTTTTTTTTTTTTTTTTTTTTTTTTTTTTTTTTTTTTTTTTTTTTTTTTTTTTTTTTTTTTTTTTTGAGACAGGGTCTCGCCATGCAGTTCACGCTGGCCTTGAGCTCCCTTTTGTACCTCAGGCTGGTCTCGAACTTGCACCAATCCTCCTGCCTCAGCCTCCCAAGTGCTAGGATTACAGGCGTGTGCCATCACGCCTGGCAATAAAGGTTTTAGAATTAAACACTTGTTAATGGGCTAGATATAAGCAAAAGTAGATATTAGCAACTACAATACTAAAGCATTACAAATTTTAAAATAATAAACTTACCCATATGTCACTGGTAATGTATAAATATATGGTAGCTTGCAGTTTCATAGTCAACCTTGTTAGAGGCATAATTTTAAAATATCTTTAAGGTATTGCCATCTAATATGATGATACTTAAAAAAAATGCCACTTCTGTTTATTATTAAAAATCAAAGACTGGGAGTGGTGGTGACACATGCCAGTAATCCCAGCTCTTGGAAGGCTGAACAAAAGCAGATCACTACCAGTCTGGTCTATGTAGTAAGAACCTATAGAACCTGTAGAAAAAAAAAAAAAGTAAATAAAAAATAAAATAAAATCAATCTTAAAACCCAAAAAGGAATGAAATAATATTTTTTTCATCTTTTTATTGCATTTAATAAGAACTAACAATGTGACAGTTTCAAAATACGTTAGTACTACATTTCCAGTATTTGATACACTGTGTATTGCTGTCCTCCTACTAGTTATACAGAGCACAGGATGTAGATGTGATAATTTTTCTAAGCATTATTGGTACACAAAGATTTCTCATTGAACTAAGAGAAACTAGTTGTCTATATAATCCAGTATTCCATAATCACAGTGGATGATTGGGAAAACTGAAAATGACGGAAGCTGTTGATTTAAACATTTTACAGCTCAGTGTACTAATCTTGCTTTACATTTTATGCTTCATGGTTAAACTTTTCTACTGGGTAGTTAAGGGAAAGTTACAGCAAGACCTATATAACAAAACATGGAACTTTAGTATCTATCAAGATCAGTCAAATCCTCTCAGGATTTACTTTGAAACCATGTACAGTGCTTTGTAGAACAGTTGTCCGTGTCAGCCATCTGGATGAGTTACAGCCATTGCTTGACCAATTTGCTCTCTGTGAAAGCCTGATAGAATGTTTTCTCTCTAGGTGACTCTCCTTAGGTATGTTGAATATCTTCAATCCCCTTCCTCTGTAGCCCCATAATCCCCTTGAACAGGAAATTTGGGAAACCATGGAGTTATAAGATGTTACAAAACAGGTTCTCTTATGTTCTGAGTCCTTAACGATCTTGAAGGGCTAGGGCCAAAAAATTATCTAACCTTATAGCCCTTTTTTACCTCAAATTTTTGGTCTATAAACTTATATTATTAACTGTCCAGAAGAAAAGTTTAGTGATACTATTACTTTATAATGAAGGTACTTGAACTTAACATTACTGTCTTTCTAAATGTCAAACATTGTAGACTTAACTTGGAAGTCGGATTATTTATCAATCATTGATATTCTAATATATCTCAATAGAATGTAATAAAAGCAGTTACACATTTCTACACAGGAATTTAGAAATCTAAGCATATACAAAATTGTAGCTTGTCAATCGTTTGATATTTTTCCTACTCTCTTACGATCATTTAATACCATTTTTGTTTTCTTGTAAACCAACCATTTACTAGAGAGAGAGCATAACAGTAACTGAAATTACATTGCAA
The DNA here is from genome assembly GCA_004027025.1 of Myocastor coypus. NCBI lineage: Eukaryota > Metazoa > Chordata > Mammalia > Rodentia > Myocastoridae > Myocastor > Myocastor coypus. The sequence continues at coordinate 52,278 of PVJA010002604.1, forward strand.
GCAGCACACATCTAAAAGAACAGAATCACGGGCATTCCATGCATAGTTCTGGTGTTAGACATTACTATTCTGAGTGTGATAAACCTTTTGAGGTTCTTAGGAACGTTACCTAATTAATCCTGTGCATGGTTTTGCTGCTGCCATGTTTCCTATGTTTTCTGCTTGCAATGACTTCATTAACTATCAAGTCCTTGATTTCCATTCAGCTGTGTTATACCTCTTCATTTTTGTTTCTTATGCGTTCTTCCACTAGGGAGACTATACAATATTTACACACATAGGTCTGGTTTTCACTTATGAGTATATGTTCAAGATACATCCACTTATATATGAAATCTTCTAGTTTACCATTCTTTACAGCTGGGTAATATTCTATTGTATAAAAATACCACCTCTTTTTCAACCATTCTTCAGATGATGGACATTTTGGCTGTTTCCAAGCTTTGGCTATCACAAATTGTGCTCCTATAAACTTAGGTGCACAGATATCACTATGATATGACGTTCTCAGTTCTTCTGGGAACATTCCCAGTACAGGGATAGCTGGATTGAATGGAATTTCCAGTTATAGATTTTTAAGGAGTATCCACACTACATTCATAATGGTTGCACCAGTCTGCATTCCTACCAGCAGTGGAGAAGTGTTCCTTTTTCCCACAGCCTCTCCAACATTTGTTGTTGGCTGATTTCTTTATGATAGCCATTCTTTCTGGAGTGAGATGTTATCTAAGTGCTATTTGAATTTGCATTGCATGAATGGCTAGTGATGTGTAGCATTTCTTCATATATTTATAGGCTTGCTGAATTTCTTCCTTTGAGAAGTATGTGTTCATCTCAGATGCCCATTTCTGGATTGGGTATTTGAATTTTGGGACTCTAATGTTTTTTGAGTTCTTTATAAATTCTAGATAGAAGACCTTTCTCTGAGTACATATTAGTTAAAATCTTTTCAAAATTTGTGGATTGTCTTTTTACTCTTTTGGTAATTTCTTTTGAGATGCAAAAACTTAGCCAGAGGAAGTCCCAGTTGTTGATTCTTTCAAGTGTTTAACATGCATTTTGATTTTTGTGCATGACCTCTTTGCCTACCCCTATGTCTTTAAGATTTTCTCCCAGTTTTTCTTCCAGGAGATTTAATATTTCTCTTTTAAAACTTAGATCTTTAATCCATTTTGACTTTAGTTTAATGCATGATGATAGACCTGGGTCAAGCTTTAGTTTTCGGCATTTGGAGCACCAGTTTTTCAATCACCATTTGTAAAAGAGGCTGTTTTTCTTTCAGTGAACATGTTTGGCCCCTTTGTTGATGATAAGTTGGCTGAATGTGTTTGTATTTGTTTCTCTGTCTTCTAATCTGTTCACTGATCCTCAGGTCATTTTTTTTTTTTTTTTGCCATTACCATGCTGATTTTATCACTGTAGCTTTTTTGTAGTAGAAATTTTAGGACAGAAATTGTAATGCCGCATGCGTTGTCTTTGTTGCCAAGGATAGTCTTTGCAATTCTAGTTCTCTTTTGTTTCCAAATAAATTTTAGGAATGATTTCTCTAGATCTGGGAAGTATGTTGATACTTTTTGGACAGGGATTCCATTAAATCTGTGTAACAATTTAGGGAGTATGGCCATCTGCATAATGCTGGTTATTCCTGCCCAGGACCAGAGAATATTTTTTCCATTTTCTGAAATCTTCTATAATCTCTTTTTTCAGAGTACTGTAGTTTTCATTGAAAAGGTGTTTGACTTCTTCAGTGAGGTTAATTCCCAAGTATTTCATTTTCTTTAGTGTGATTGTAATAGGCATTGTTGCTCCAATTTCTCACGCAGTGTGTTTGTTATCTGTGTAGAGGAAGGCTATTGACTTTTGGGTGTTGACTTTGTATACTGTTGGTTACTGAATTTGTGTTTTAATTCTAGCAGCTTCTTGGTGAAATTTTTTGGGTCTTCCAAGTAGATTATCATGTCATCTGCAAATAATGATAGTTTAACTTCTTCTTTACCTATTCTTATTCCTTTTATTTCTCTCTATTATCTAATGGCTGTAGCTAATGATTCCGGAACTATATTGAGTAAGAGTGGTGATAGAGGACCGCCTTCCTCGTACCAGATCTGACAGTAAAAAGTAAAAAAACTTTAGTTTTTCCCCATTTAGATTTATGTTAGCTGTTGGTTTGTCAGAGATGGCTTTTATCAGATTGAGGTAAAGGCTCTCTATTCCAAGTTTCTGCAGGATTCTGAAAATGAATGTTGGACTTTGTCGAAAGCCTTTTCGTCATCAATTGAGAAAATCATGTAATTTTTCGCTTTGGCTCTATTGATATAGTGTGTTACATATACATTTGCATATATTGAACCATCATTGCATCCCTGGGATGAATCCTACCTGGTCATGTTTATAAACTTCTTCATGATTTGCTGTACCCTAGTGGCAAGGATTTTACTGAGGATTTTTGCACCTATATTTATGAGAGAAATTGGCCCATAGTTCTCTTTTTTAGTTGCATCTCTCTCTGTTTTTGGTATCAGTGTAATACTTGCCGCTAGGAATGATTTTTGGAAGGATTGCTTCCTTTTAAACTTCATTGAAGAGTTTAAGAAATATTGGGATTATGTCTTCTGTAAATTTCTTGTGGAATTCAGTGGTGAATCCATCATGTCTTGGGCTTTTCTCTGTTGGTAGACTTTTTATTACATTTTCTTTTTCATTGTCTATTATTGGGTTATTGATAGTTCTTATATCTTCTTGATTCAGTTTTGGTAATTTGTACCTTTCTAGAAACCTTTCCATTTCTTCTGTGTCAATTCTGTGTGAGTAAAGATTATCAAAGTAGCTATTAATGATCCTCTGAGTCTCTGCTGCGTCTATATTAATTTCACCATTTTCATTCCTTATTGCTTGAACTTGAGTCCTTTCCTGTTTTTGATGAGATTAGATAGGGACTTATCAATTTTTATTTAATCTTTGAAAGAACGAGCTTTTTGATTCATTAATTTTTTTTTTTTTTTTGTCTTTTTGAGACAGGGTCTTACTATGCAGCTCAGGCTGGCCTTGAGCTCCCTTTTGTAGCCCAGGCTTGTCTCAAACTTGCACTGATCCTCCTGCCTCAGCCTCCCAAGTGCTGGGATTACAGGCATGCGCCACCACGCCCGGCTTGCTCTAATCTTTATAATTTCCTCCCATCTTTGGGCTTTTGATTTTGTTTGGTCTTCCTTTTCTAGTCGGTTTACGTGCTCCATGAGAGTATTTATTCGTTCCCATTCTGTCTACTTAATGTGTGAGTTCAGAGCTATAAATTTCCCTCTAAGAACTGCTTTCATTGCATCCCATAAATTCCAGTAGGTTGTGTTTGAATTTTCATTAAATTATAGATGTTGTTTATTTTCTTGTTTAATTTCATCTGTAACCCACTGGTTGCTGAGAAGGGTATTGTTTAATTTCCATGTATTTCTGGGGTTCTTGTTGCTTATTTTGTCCTTTATCTCCAGTTTCATTGCACTGCAGTCAGATATGATGCATGGGATAATTTCTGTTTTCTTGCGGGTATGTAAGCATGACCTATGCACTACTGTGTGGTCTATTCTTAAATATGTGCCATGTGCAGCTGAAGAAAATGTGTGTTCAGAAGTGGTTGGGTGGAACACTGTGTATGTTACCAAGTCTAGTTGTTCCAAGTTCTGGTTCAGTTCTCCTACTTCTTTGCTCATTTTTTGTCTGTTGGACCTATCTTTTTGGAACAAAGAACTGTTAAGGTCTCTTATTAAGGTTGTGGTATTGGATAGCAAATTTTGCATGCCCATTAATATTTGTCTTATATAACCTGGTGGACCCATGTTGGGTGTATACGTATTTATGGGTGTTAACCCTTCATCTCAAATTTTTCCCCTAAGCAATATGTAGTTGGCTTCTTTATTTCATTTGATCAGTCTTGGTTTGAAATTTAGACTGTCAACGAACAGGATTGCTATCCCTGCTCTTTTTTGAGGTGCTGGGACATATAGTATTTTTTTTCTATCCTTTTAACTTTTAGTCTGAGTTTCTTTATGACCTAAGTGTATTTCTTATATACAGCATATTTTTGAATTTTGCGTCATTATCCACTGTCTGTTTATTTCTTTAAGCTGGAGAATTGAGCCCAGTTATGTTGATGGTTATAATTGAAATGCGTTAACTTAGGACTGACATGTCTTTTACTTACTCTTTACCCTCTTTTCTCCTGTGTTTAATTGGATGCCTTATTTGGTGGATTCTTTCTGTCCTCATTTATGGAGTTCAGTTCATTTTGGGCCCTCTCTAAAATAGTTTTAAGTCGTCCTTGTAGAGTTTGCTTTGATGTCATGAAATTCTTTCGTTGTTCCATGTCATGGAAGTATTTAACTTCTCCTCATGCTTGAAATAGAGTTTTTCCAAGTACATCAGTCTCAGCTGACATTTATTTTCATGTACGACTAAATCTGCCATTATTCTGATGGATTTTCCTTTAAACGCAATCTATTTCTTTTCTTTAGTGATTTTTCGTATATTATTTTTCTACTGGATTTCTTGGATCTTGATTATTATGTGTCCGGGTGTGTTTTTAGTCAGGTTGATATTATCTGCAGTTCTGTATGTTTCAGTTATGTGAATGGCCAATTCTTTTGTCATATTTCAGAAGTTTTCTGCTATTCTGCCCATATTTTGTTTATGACTTTGTATTGACTTTTCTTTTTCATTGATTCCTATTAATCTCATGCTGTTCATTTTTGCATCATCTTGCAGAGGTTGAATTATTTTTTCCTGCATCCTAGTTGTTTTTAAGAGATCTTTTCTTACCTTTTAACCAGCTCTGACTGTGTCTTCAAGATCTGAAACTCTGTCTTCACTTTTGTTCATACTGTGTTGCCAGCTTATGACTGAGATTTCATTTTCTTGTATATCTCTTTGAAACTGTTTCATGTGATCTATTTCTTTCCCATATTGCTCAATCAGGGAATTCATCAATTTTCTGTTCTCTGAATTTTTTAAATTTTAATTTAGCAATGGTTATATTACATATTTTCATCATCAGATCAGTTTAGATTAATAGATATAGGTATATAAGAATAATCAAACAATTAAACATTAACACTTTCAATAAACATTAATTTTTTTTCTCCCCTTTCTTTTTTTAACCGTTGACACATTGAATATTGTCCTCCCAGTAGTTCTACAGAACAGTGTGTGGGCATGATCCACCTTCCTATTGATGTTGCTAAGAAAAAAGAAAAAAAGAGAAAGAAAATTCTTCTCTTTTGAATTAAGAGGAAGCAGATGCATACACAGTCCAGTGTTACACAATTCCAGTGGGCCACCGGTGAAGCTTGCAATGTTAGAAGCTATTGATCCAAGCCTACTACAGCTAATCTCATCAATATAGCTATGCGTTTCATGCATAGTAATTAAGCTTTTTTTTTTTTTTTCTGGGTGATCAAGGGCAAGTCAAAGCAAGACTTGTATAACAAAACACTTGTTTTTTGTATCTTCCAAAGTCAACTCCCCTCAGGATTAAGTTTGGGACCATATACAGTACTTTCTAGAACTGTTGTTAGTATCCGCCTTCGGGACAAGTCACGGCCATTGCTTGGCCATTTTGCTTTCTGTGAAAGCCTGAGAGAATGTTTTTCTCTGGGTGACTCTCCTTAGACACACTATAGTTCATTTATCCCTTTCCTCCTGAGGTCCCATAATCTCCTTGACCAGAAAATTTGGGACACCTCTGAGTTATAGGATATTACAGCACAGGTTCTCTTATATCCTGAGTCCTTACTGACCTTGGAGGGCTAGGGCCAAAATATTGGCTATCCTCATAGCCCTTCTTTTTCTGCAATTTTTTGTCTGTTAACTTGCATTCTCAACCCTCTAACACAAAGGCTTTGTGATACTATTACTTTATAACATAGGTAATTGAGCTTATCATCACTGGCTTTCTGAATATCAAACATCTTTGACTTAGCTTGGAATTGATATCTTCTGACCATCATTGATATTCTAATAACATTCTATGCAATGTGATATAAGCAGTTACACAGTTTTTACACAGATATTTGGAAATTCAAGGAAATACAAAACTGTAGCCTGTCAAATCTATGGTACTTGGCCCAGTCTCTTACTTTGAACTAATACTCTTCAGAGAGAGAACAGTAACTGAATTTACACTGGGAGCAGTACACATCAAAAAGACAAGAGTGACATGCATTCCAAGCATAGTTTTAGTGTTACATAGTGCTATATTCAGTATAATGAACCTTTTGAAGGTTCTTAAGACCAATATCTGGTTCATCCTGTGTACGTAAGTGCATGGATTTGCTCCTGGTATGTTTCCTCTCTTATCTGCTTCCAGTCACTTCATTGTTTAATCCATAACACATTCAGCTGTGTTATGCCCTTAAGTTCTTATTTTCTTCTTTAAAGTTCTTATATTAGGCACAGTATAAGATATTTACACATGTAGATCTGGTTTATTTCACTAATAAGTATATGTTCAATATGCATCCATTTATATATGAAGTCTTCAAACTTATTATTTAGACCTGAGTAATATCCCATTATGTAAAAATACCATATTTTTTTCAACAATTCTTCAACTGATGGGCGTTTTCGTTGTTTCCAAGATATGGTATTACAAATTGGGCTGCTATAAACATAGGTGCACAGATAACACTATGATATGATGTTTTCAGTTCTTCTGGGAAAATTCCCAGTAGAGGGACAGCTGGATTGAACCGAACTTCCAATTCTAGTTTTGTAAGGGTCCTCCACCCTGCTTTCCATAATAGTTGCACCAATCTGCATTCCCACCAGCAATGAGGAAGGGTTCTTTTTTCCCCACAGCCTCTCCAACATTTGTTGCTGGTTGATTTCTTTATGATAGCTATTCTTTCTGGGGTGAGATGGTATCTAAGTGTTGTTTTGATTTGCATTTCATGAATAGCTAACGATGTGGAGCATTTTTCCATGTATTTGTAGGCCTGCTGTATTTCTTTCTCTGAGAAGTGTGTGTACATCTCAGATGCCCATTTCTGGATTGGGTTGTTGAATTTTGGAACCCTAATGGTTTTAAGTTCTTCGTAGATTCTAGATAGAAGACCTTTGTCTAAGTACTTGTTAGTTAAAATCTTTTCGAAATTTGTGGGTCATCTTTTCACTCTGTTGGTGATTTCCTTTGAAATGCAGAAACTTCTTATCCAGAAGAGGTCCCACTTGTTGATGCTTTCAAGTGTTAAACATGCAATTTGATTTCTGACCATGAACTTTTTGCCTACCTACTCCGATGTCTTCAAGATGTCCTCCCAGTTTCTCTTCCAGGAGATTTAATGTTTCTTTTTTAATATTTAGAACTTTAGTCCATTTCGACTTTAATTTTGTGCATGGTTATAGACTAGGGTAAAATTTTACTTTTCAGCATGTAGAGAGCCAGTTTTTCCAGCACCATTTGTTAAAGAGGCGATCTTTCTTCCAGTAAACATGGTTGGCGCCGTTGTCAAAAATAAGGTTGCTGAGTGTGTTTGTATTTGCTTCTGCATCTTCTAATCTATTCCATTGATCCTCAGTTCTATTCTTCTGCTAATACCATGCTGATTTTATTACTGTAGCTTTGTGGTATAACTTTAGGTCAGGAATTGTAATGCCTCCTGCCATACCTTTGATTCCCAGAATTTTGGGTCTTTTTTAGTTCCAAATAAATTTTAGGATTGACTTCTCCAGATCTATGAGGTATGTTGATGGTATTTGGATAGGAATTGCATTAAATCTGTACAACAATTTAGGGAGTATGGCCAGCTTCACAATGTTGGTTCTTCCTATCCAGGTACATGGAATATCTTTCCATTTTCTGAAATCTCCTAAGATCTCTTTTTTCAGAGTACTATAGTTTTCATTGAAAAGGTCCTTTACTTCCTTAGTTAGGTTGATTCCTAAGTATTTCATTTTCTTCGGTGCTATCATAAAGGTATTGTTTCTCTAATTTCTCTCTCAGTGTGTTTGTTATCTATGTAGAGGAATGCCACTGACTTTTGCGGTTCACTTTATAACCTGCTATACTACTGAGCTTGTGTATTAATTCTAATAGCTTCTTAGTGAAGTTCTTTGGGTCTTCCAAGTAGATTATCATGTCATCTGCAAATAGTGAGAGTTTAACTTCTTCTTTACCTATTCTTATTTTTATTTCTCTTTCTTGTCTCATGGCTGTAGCTAATGACTGCAGAAGTATATTAAATAGAAGTGGCGATAGGGGGCATCTTTGTCTTGTACCAGATTTGAGAGTAAAAGACTTCAGTTTTTCCCCACTTAGAGTTATTCTAGCTGTTCGATTGTTGTAGATGGGTTTTATCAGGTTGAGGTAGAGGCCCTCTATTCCAATTTTCTGTAGGACTTTGAACATGAATGAGTGTTGCACTCTGTCAAAGGCCTTTTTGGCATCAATTGAGATGATCATGGAACTTTTGTTCTGGACTATATTGATATAGTGTATTGCGTTTATAGATTTGCAAATACTGAACAATCCTTGGACCCCTGGAATGAATCCTACCTGGTCGTGGTGGAATGAATCCTACCTGGTCGTGGTGTAGGATTTCTTCTTGATGATTTGCTGTATTCTAGTGGATAAAATTTTATTGAGAATTTATGCATCCATGTCCATGAGAGAAATTGGCCTATAGTTCTCTTTTTTAGTGGCATCTCTCTCTGGTTTTGGTATCAGTGTAACACTTGCCTCTAGGAATGATTTTGGAAGGATTGCTTCTTTTTCAATTTCATTGAAGAGTTTGAGGAGTATTGGGGTTACGTCTTCTTTAAATTTTTTGTAGAATTCAGAGGTGAATCCATCAGGTCCCGGACTTCTCTTTGTTAGTAGGCTTTTTATTACATTTTGTATTTCATCGTCTGTTATTGGGTTATCGAGAGTTCTGATATCTTCTTGATTCAGTTTTGGTAATTTGTACTTTTCTAGGAATCTGTCCATTTCATATGTGACTTCAATTCTGTAAGAGTAAAGATTCTCAAAGTAGCTATTTATGATCCTCTGTATCTCTGCTGGGTCTGTGGTAATTTTACCCTTTTCATTACTTGTTGTTTGAATTTGAGTTCTTTCTTTCCTGTTTTTGATAAGGTTAGCTAGGGACTTATCCATGTTGTTTAATTTTCAAAGAACCAGCTTTTGGATTTATTAATTCTTTGTATTATTTTCTTTGTCTCAATTGAATTGATTTCTGCTCTAATCTTTATAGTTTCCTCCCGCCTTTGGGCTTTGGATTTCATTTGTTCTTCCGTTTCTAGTCAGTTTAAGAGTTGCGTAAGATTGCTCATTTGTTCCCATTCTATTTTCTTAATGTGTGAGTTCAGAGCTATCAATTTCCCTCTGAGAACTGCTTTCATTGCATTCTACAACTTATGGTAGATTATGTTTGAATTTTCATTAAATTGTAGACACTGTTTAATTTCTTGTTTAATTTCATCTGTAACCCACTGGTTGTTGAGAAGAGTGCTGTTTAATTTCCATGTAATCCTCGAATTCCTATGGTTTCTTTCGTCATTTATTTCCAATTTGATTGCAGCGTGGTTAGATAATATGCATGGGATAATTTCAGTTTTCTTGCATCTACTTCAGCATGATCTATGAACTAATATGTGGTCTATTTTAGAAAATGTCCTATGTGCAGCTGAAAAGAATGTGTGTTTTGAAGTGGTTGGGTGGAACACTCTGTGTATGTCCACTAAGCCCAGTTGTTCCAAGTTCTAATACTTCTGCCCATATTCTTTTTATATCATTTGTATTGACTCCTTCTTTCTCCTTGATTCCTATTAATCTCACATTGTTCACTTTCGCATCATCTTGCCGATGTTGAATTATTTTTTCCTGCATTCTGGTTGTTTTTAAAAGATCCTTTCTTACTCTTTCACTGGCTGCAACTGTGTCTTCAAGATCTGAGACTCTATCTTCACTTTCGTTCATATGGCTCTGCCAACTTGTGATGAAGATTTTATTTTCATATATATCTCTTTGAAACTGTTTCATGCAATCTATTTCTTTCCTATATTGGTCCATCAGCGACTCCATCATGTTTCTATTCTCTAATTTTTTATCGGTCTTCTTTAGTAGTTGTGAAGTCTCTTATTATACTTATCCTTTCTTTCTCTAATTCAGAGATTATTTCTGTTCTGTTCATCTATCATTCTGTAGTTGTTCCCCTACTTGGGATGCTATTGATTTATACATGCCTTTTTTAACTTCAGATATTATTTCTGCTCTAATTTCCTCTATGTGTTTCTCCAGTTGTTTTTCCACTTCATGTATTTCTTTTTTTACTTCAGATATTATCTCTGCTCTCAGTTGCTCTAAAGTTTCTGCAGTTGTCTGTCTGCCTCAGATGCTACCAGTTCAGAGGTTTCATCTGCATAATTCCCGTTTTCTTCCATGGTAGTGTCTGCTGTATTTGATTTGGGTGGGCTCGGGCCCTGAGATTGCATCTTACTCCTTGTTGTTATCATTTTGTATGGAAGCGATCTCTGCACTTTGGTGGCATTGTGCTGTGTCTATGGGCCTTTGGTCTGGAGCGTCCAAGTTGGTTCTCTTGTAGAAGTTCCCGGCTATGTGTCAGAGCTCAGGCTGCTGGCTGCTGTGAAGCCCAGTGGAATTGAGGAGTCCTGGTAGGCTCGTGGACCAGAAGGGTCGCCAGATGAGGTGTGTGATGGGTTCAATACTGGAGCTTGGGCAGGAAGGGTAAAAAAAAAAGGAAAGTGGGCCTGATGGGATCGGGAGTGGAAGTCAGGTGGGGATCCGAATAAGACGGGGAGAGGGGCCAAGGGTCCCTACCCGGCGGGCGCATGGTCTTGAGGTGATCCAAAAAAGACGGGGAGAGTGGCCCTGGGTCCTTACCCCGCAGGTGCACGGGCCTTTGGGGATCAGGATCAGAAGAAGTCAGGCGGGGATCCGAAAAAATCGGGGAGAGGGGCCAAGAGTCCCTACCAGCCGGGCACGCGGGTCTGACGGGGATCAGGACCGGAAGTCAGGCAAGGATCTGTTCTCTGATTTTTTTATGACTTTCTCCGTTAGTAGCATTTAAGTCTTTCATTATAGTTATCCTTTGTTTTTCTACTTCAGAGGTTTTTTTTTTTTTTTTTTTTCTTCTCTGATGTCCTCTCTACCTTTCTGTAGTTGTTCCCCAATTTAGATGCTATTAATTTAGAGTTGTCTTCTTTTACTTCAGAGGTTATTTCTGTTCTAATTTCCTCTTTTTCTGCAGTTGTGTTTCCACTGAAGATTCTATTAATTCATGCATTTCTTTTTTTCCTTCAGATGTTATCTCTGATTTGATTTCCTTTCTACATTTCTTGTCTGTCTACCTCTGATGGTACCAATTCAGAGAATTCGGCTTCCTGATTCTCATTTTCTTGCATGATTATGTCTCTTATATTTGTTCTGGGTGCGCTCTGAACCTGAGATTACATCTTACTCCTTCTCTTTGTCATTTTGTATGACCTCTGTGCTTTGGTGAAGCTGTGCTGTTAGCTCCTATCGAAATTTCGGTCCCGATCCACCAATCTTGATCCCATCCATATGGGCCTGTCTGAGTCTCGCTACTGTCAGTTTCTTCCTGCTGCAGCTGGGCTGAAGCCTGTTGGTTAGCATGGGCGGGCAGGGATGGATGTCTGGTGACTGCCGTGGTGGATAGCACATGCTAAGGAGTGGTCCCCCCTGGGTGCTGGCCCTGTTGGTCAATGTGGGCTGGTGGTGGCAGATTTCTGGTGACTGATGGTGCCAGGGGAGGTGTCACAGAGAAATCCTACCTGGTTGTGAGCCTGTCATTCAGTGTGTGCAGCCGAGGGCAGATGTCCGGTGTGAAATAATATTTCAGTGTAGCTATGTCAATAATATTTACTAAGATATTTAAAAGTTTGTTTTGTTGACAGTGTAAAATGTTATATAAATTGCATGTAATGTTGAATTTTCATGTGCTTTTCATGTGAAATGTACATATGTCCTGTCCATGTCTTTATGTTTACCTGCTAGGTCTTATATGTTAAAAAGATCCAAAGTAGGCGGAGCCTATAAAAGCAGAAAAATATACTTGAAATCTGTTAGAGATGACACTAGTGATTCCCAGATTTGTATGTGAATGATAATGTGTAAATTAATGTCCCTAATCAGTATTTAAAAATACTAAGGAAGAGTCCACAATCTGTATGATGTACAATCATGTGAGACTAATAGTCTTTTCTACAGAAAAAAATAAAAAAATCTCTCAGCTTAACTTGGCCCATGAAATGCAGCAGTATTTTAGAGTTGTTTTCAGGACTGAGGTAGTATACAAGTATACTCACGTATAAAGTGCCCTCTGTAGAACCTTGAACAGACTTAGCGCTCAATCTGAGTAAAATATTTTATTCAAACCATGTAGAATTCCATGTAAATTTTGAGTATTTCTGAATGTTTCCTTACTATTGAGATCATATTAAGTTGCTTTCTCTTTTCTATATTGCTGAATTTTTATCGTAGGCAATTTTTTCTTTAGTTGAATAAGTTTAGATCTTTCAAAGTGTTCCTCAAAGTTATATTACTAATTGTTCATTTTGAAAAGTCTGACTTTTCACAAAATTGTCAACGTTTTTTCCTGGATATAAAAAGGTAAAACTGGGTGTAAGGTTTGATACAGAATCGTAAGAAAAGACTGTGCTGGTGATGCACAGTCTTGCTTTTGTCTGAGCCAGTCCTGTGCAGCCCTGGGCTCTTCATCCCTGCTGGCTCTTGTAGCTGGTGAGATTTCAGGTTTGGGTGTATACTGTTTCTGTTGCTCTTGACTTCATCCCAGGGAGTGCGGAGACAGAGCTGTGAAATCAGCAGTGGGCAAAGGCACTTGGAATGAGACAGAGGAAAGAACATTGGATGAAAAATAGTACAACTTAGCCTTATTCATGCCGTTTATAATCTATGATCTTGAAAAAGTCAGTTTTTTGTCAGGTTGCAGTTGCTGGGGATGGAACCCAGGGCTATACATTGAGCCTCAGCTCCAATTCTAGACCATGTTTAATTTTGAGATAGGGTCTAAGTCATTAAATTACACAGGCCTGGCTTACACTTGTGCAGTCCTTCTCAGAGTACCAGGACTAAATGTGTGTACCACTGTGTCTAACTATAAAAGTCAACATTTCTACCAGTTTTGAATTTTTGGTTTGTAAAATCAGAACAATAAGCATGAAGGTGAATATAAGAGTCAAATAAATATAAAATTTATGTAAAAATCTGGAAAGTTTTACTTATTAAACAAATATATATTATGAACAATGGGATAAGAACTCTATAGTTATTCTGTCTTCTATCATTAGTAAAGTACTCAAACTGTTAGGATATTCAGAACTTTTTATAAAATGTTTACATGAATGTTTTGTTCTTAGTATCGGGTCTAAGGTGAACTAGAGAAGGAGGTACACTGATGCATGATGCATATGTAGCCTAAGGGACCAGTGCTTTCTTCTCCCTTTGTGTTGACCAGTTTCATGCTTGGCTTAAGTAGTATGTGAAGTAATTAGGATCCTTAGTAAATACCTTGTGGATAACAATTATCCTTTCACTTTTCACTTTATTGGTGTGTGTTTCTGCATTCATGTTTGAACAATTTTTTAATCTTTAAAAGGTAGTTACAGGGGCCCGGCAGGATGGCTCAGTGGTCTAAAGCGCCTGCTTAGGAAAGCTTAGGCGGCTACAGGGACCGTGGTTCGATCCCCGGCACCACATGCTGTGCCAGCCCTGCCCTCAGGGCAGGCTGAGCCGGCCATAAAAATAAATAAACAAACAAACAAAAGTTCTGAAACAAGAAAAAATAAAATAAAATAAATAAAAATTAATAAAAAAATAAAAAATAAAAGGTAGTTACAAATAAGTTTAATGTTAAAATCAATTAACCACTCCATCTGGATTGACCCAATAATCTGAGCTTCATGAACCAAGTAAGACACTCCAGAATTGCTACCAAAATATATACCAAAAATCTAGAAAATAGATGACACTGGTATTTTGCTTCACAAATTAAATTCTTTGTGCATTCTGTGTTTGTAATAAGGTTGAAAACAGAATGAGCCAAGTGTCATGAAGTGACCTCCTGAGATTTTGTTGTCAGTTATCATCACCTTTATTCAAACACTGCCAAGTACTCTGGTGTCCATTATTGATTCAAGCCATATTTTATGTCACATAATTACTTAAGAATTATGTTTTTAAAGCCCTCCCCACATATGTCTTTAAGCTTTTTAAAGACTTTCTATGTATAAGCTAATGGCAAACTCCTCTAAAATGTTACTTCCTATAGAAACTGAGGGAGAAAAACATCAGTCGAACATGGTAAGAGTCTCTATTTTTGTTTTTTAAAAGTTTATTCAAATATAGAAGTCATTATTTCAAATAAGGTTTTATTTTGTTACAGCAAGTTAGGAAAACTGAGTCATGGCCCCAGCATACTCCAAAAACCACCCATTTTATTAAATTTTGAAGTTAACACAGCTTTGAAAATATTTTTAAAATAACACATCATTTTATTTCAGCAGCATGGAGTTAAGCAGTGTAACCATAATATTAATTATAACCTGATACTTAGCTCTTAATTCTAGGCTTTTTGGTATGTTTCAATACTATGTATGTTTCTGTTTAAATTGAATTCTTCAACAGAATGTAGTCAACAGAAGCTGATACTGAAGCTTATTTACTAAGAGTGTATTTGGAGACAGAGGGGCAAGCAAAGAGTTCATGAACAAAAACCAAAGTGCACAGAAATACTTCAGAGAATCAACGTGTGAGATCTTGTTAAAAAGATTTTGCACAGCAAAATAAATCACCAACAAAGTAAAAAGGAAGCCCACAGAATAGTAACAAAATTTAGCCAACTGTCCCTCAGACAGAGAACTTCTATCTAGAACATAAAAATATTGACAAAAATTACTTGCCCCAAATTCAAAGACCCGATCCAAATATGGGCATCTGATTAATACACACTTCTCAGATGAAGAAATACAAATGGCAAATAAATATGAAAAATGTTCAACATCATTGGAGAATCTCAATTCTAATTAGAGGATTGCTAATTAAAACAAATAGATTCCATCTCACCCTGGAAAGAACATCTATCTCCAAGAAATCAACCAGTAACAAATGATGTTGGAGTTGTCAGGGGAAAAAGAAACCCTTCTCCATTGTTGCGACTAGTTCAACTACTGTGAAAATCAATGTTGAGATTCCTCAAAGATTAGGATTACAGGTCCCATTCAATCCAGCAATTCCCCTTCTGGATATTTTCCCAGAAGAATTAAATCATCATAACACAATGATATATATTTATCCATGATTATAACAGCTCAATTTGTAATAGCTAAATCTTGGGAACAATCCAAATGTTCATAAACTGAGGCGTGAATAAAAAGTGTGGAATTTTTATACAAATACTACTCAGTTATTTAAAAAAGTCAAACTTGAGGCTTTTATAGGTTGAATGCAGCCAGAGATCATATTCATAAGTGAAATAAATCATACTTGCATGTGTAAACATCATATTGTCTCCCTAATGTAAGAAACTAAAGTGAATAAAATCCAAAATACACAATAAATATTTTGAAAGTATCAAAAACTGCTCAAAAATAGACAACAACTGGGATGGGGGATAAAAAAAAAATACAAATATACATAAAATAGCTAAGATAACTATACTACTAAATTCTGTTCATTAAAGGAACAGTTTGTACTTATATTATTTATATAACAGTCATGCTATAACAGTCATATCAAGCACCAGGAGAAACTATTGCTCAGTTTAGTCCTTCTTGTCCCAACACTTGAGTGCTTCTGTTGGATGGTTGCTACATAGACACAAGTAATTGCTCCCTGTGAGTCCACATCTTACACAGATGACTCTTGTAGAACCATTGGAGTAGAGATAACAGACGTTGTTAATGGATATTATCTATACTTCATAATGCTAAAAATTGCATTAAACATGAGAAAGACATCCAAACTCAGAACTCAAAAATGGCCACTACTTATTTTGCGAATTTGTTCCAAGTTTCTCTGGCTATTATAGAAATTTTTTTCAAGTTTTTACTTTCTTGGTTAATTATAAAACTGGCCCTTCAAAGTCAAAATACATTGGGCCAGCCAAATAGTTCAGCAGATTAAAGTGCCTGCTTAGTTAGGCAGAGTGCATAGGCCAGACTTTAATCCTCAGACTGCTGTGCCAGCCTGGCCAGCTCCTGGGACCCGCTGAGACAGCCATTGAGACTGGGCATGGTGGCGCATTCCTGTAACCTAAGCTCCAGGAAGGCTAAACAAAGGCAGATCACTGTGAGTCACATCTACATAGTGAGACCCTGTAGACCTTGCAGACACTGCCCTAAAATACAGAAAAAGAAAAAGGGAGTCAAATTATGTAGGTTTTTGTTCTTACTGAAACAGTGATTTACTATCAGCTAGGCTCATAGACATTATGGGGAAAGATTGCCATTTGGCTATCATAGTATCACTTTTTTTGAAATAATCTGAACATCTCTATGTCCATGGCCTTGCTGTGTGACAATCTTGCTTGTGACAATAGGATAAGTAATATTTTGGTAGTTTTGTTCCATGTACAAATAAATAATTTCAGAAAGCATGTCTTTATAGTTCACTTCTAAGTTTGTTGATTATACTTGTTCTTATGTTCTTATGTTCACACCCTTCTCCTATACCTCAGGGATATTTTGTATAATTAATTGGGACAGTTACTTTCATAGAATGATTTCAGTAGGCTTATTAAAATAAAAAGATCTTGATTAACTTGTTTCCCACTTGCATTAGAGACTCCACTACAGTCTAGTATTTTTTTTCCTTGATATCATGATCTTAGCATTTGCATCTCATGCCTATCAGTGAGTTTATTTCCTCTGCCTTGCTCCTCAGTTTCTTGCTATCACACTTATTTATGCCCTCAGTTTTTTCAACTGTAAGTGCAAAACTAAAGAAAGCAATACAATACTGGGCAATAAGGACCAGATTGTCAAGATAAGTCACATATATTAAAATCTCAAAAAGGAGACAGTTGCACCCTGTTGTGGATTTACAATTGGTGGTCATCTTGTAATAACCAGTTGATCTGAACTAGGGTGGTGTTGGGTCTGGGAGGCCCACCTGAGAATTGCTACAGGCAGCATGAGAGGCACACCTGGAAAAGAAGAGAAGCTATGAGGAGCTGTTGGTTCTCCTGGAAGAGCATGTCATACTGGCTTTCCTGATGAACCCAGCTATTGTAATATTGTTGAAGAAGCTTGGGACCTAGTTGTTACTTAGAATGGCTATGGTTCACTTTGTGGGAGCTCCAGTCCTCACTGTGACCATTGCTTCCTGGCTCCAGTGCAGATCCTTTAGTCTGCTGTTATAAATCCTTTGTCTTTCTGGCACAGACTTTCTAGCTTCCACAATTGACCATTGGGCCTTCCCAGCACAGATCTGTGAAACAGGCCTACATGGGGCATGGTCATGGACACTTGGCCTCCAGTTGGACTCTTGGGGAATGTTGTTTTTTTTTTGTTTTGCTTGTTTGTTTTTGTCTTTTTGAGACAGGGTCTCTCTATGCAGCTCAGGCTGGCCTTGAGCTCATTTTTGTAGCCCAGGCTGGTCTCAAATTCGCACTGATCCTCCTGCCTCAGCCTCCCAAGTGCTGGAATTACAGGTGTGCACCACCACGCCCAGCTAGGAGAACATTGTTATGGGCTGTAAGTCTTCAGCTGAATGCATGTAGGACATTACTGTGGGATCCAGGCCCTCAGCTATATTCTTTAGTGTCTGGCACTAAAGACCAAAGTGCCAGACTGCTTGTACTCTTTTTCTTTATGGCTCGTTGGGTGACATCAAAAAATAATGTTCTAATTAAATGTCCTATATTGTATTCTTCCCCTTGCAAAACACCAAACTATGACATGCCCTTAGTTACATATTGATTGAAAGACATTCTGATGTCCATTTCCCTAGCCCCAATCATCAGAATCTCTTTTTTTTTTTTTTTTTTTTTTTAAAGATTAGGGGTTGTAAAGTTGTTGGCTGCTCGTGGCTGGCTGCCAGGCAGGGTGTTACACTAGTAGATTTCAAAGTTAAATCCCTCTGGTTCATTTGAGTCTATTTCCATGTGGTGTTTTCAAATACAGATGCCTTTTTCAACATTTTGTTTGAAATAAAATGTTCTACAATAATGGCTGTATTTGTCAATTTATGTACATTGAGATACTTGTGAGACAATGCCACTGTTTTTATCCCCGTGGTTTTTACTAGTTTGTACATGTGTAACATATTAATACCTTGTGCTGGTAATAGATTCATCATAGCTGATTTTCTGTGTAATGGGAGTTATAATGTCTTTTCTGCTTCTTCATCTATAGTGATGCTGGCATTTAAAATGAACTTATTGCCTGGTTTTTTATTTTTATGTATATGATACAGTACTTACTCACCTAAGATGTAGTGCGAACATTATATACTCAATACTTTGCTCTTGTCCTCAGCATTTATTTCATCTCTATGGCTCACATTTTTCTTTTTATGTGTATTATGTGTTGTAAATGAAAATGTCTTGTTTCTGAAGTAGAGTTCAGCCACTGGACTAAACAAACATATTCTACTTTTAATGGGTTTACTGGTTATTTGAAAATCCTGTCAACACATATATACACACGAGTTTTATATCCACCTGTTTTCATTAAATGCTTTCTTAGTTTAAAAAAAAATCCCTTCCTCTTATTTGTCACCAGAATGCAATCTAATTTACTTACTTCTCCTGTGTCTGGTACTCCTACACCAGAAATTAAGAGATGAATGAAAATAATAGCACACACATTCAATTATCAGAGCCTTTGAATTTAATGAAAGAAATTAAGCCACCTGAACAGAGTTTCTGAAACTGAGCAATTGTGATGGCCTACCTCAAAATATGACCTCCTGTCACTGCAAAGCATTAGTGTAAGAAATCCCTTAGCACAAGCACTGTGAGCTTCCAGTTATCCACTGACATTCCCAAGGCAATTCCTGTGGCAGAGCCAATGATCAAAGTGTTGAGATGTGCATTCCATGTCTCATGCAGTTAACTTGAAGTTCAGCAATGGTGGAATAGCTAAGTCCTAATAGGAAAGTTCCTCCATGAGGTATGGAGGACTGGCTGTTAGCCAAACAATAATTTAATCTACCAAACTGCAATCTAGCATAGCTTTTACCTTAGCCAGTTTACTCTCACTTTACTTTCTCATATTAAATACAATGTTGTATTTTCTTTTTAGCACGTATTATCATCAGAACTTACATTAATAGTTTCTGTCATATTTTTCATTGAATAGTATTAAATGCTTGATAGTGCAAGACAGCGCTCTATGAAAGACATATCAATAATGAAAAATTATTGTTTCCCAATTTAAATATAAAGTCTGAGACAGTAACACAGCTATTTTAGTCAATATTTAGAGTAATTTTATTTAAGGAAGGATGAAATTCTATTAATTACCATTTTAAAGCCCATTTGCTCATATTTTATTCTTAGTAAGCGGCCTTGTCTTGGATATTTATTTATTTATTTTAGGGTTGGCTCAGCCTGCCCTGCCCTGGATGGTGGGGCTGGCACAGCATGCAGTGCTGGGGATCTAACCTCCGTCCCTGAAGTTGCCTAAGTTTTCCCAAGCTTCCTAGTGATACCCTGTGCCAAATTAATTAATCAAGTGATTTTTTTTTAAATGTGTTGAAAAAAAAAAAACCGAATGGTAGTGCCCACTGCAACCTAAAATATATGTAGTGTACTAAAAAGCAGTCTCAGTACTGTTAAAAATAAGAGCTGTTGCTGATTTATCTGTCTGCTTGATGGACTTTTTAAGATATATTTTTAATGAAACTGATGTTTAGTAAGTAAGAAACAGAGCACCTTTGACATTTTAAGTTACAAGTTAGTTTCCAAATTTCTGTTCTCAAAAACTGTTATTCTTTGCCTTTAGAGTAATTAATCTGGGATAATGAAAAAAGTAATAAAACACTGAATTTCACATAGAAGTGAATAAAAAAGAGTGGCAGTCATCTCACAGCTTTTCACAATGCACTTGAAGTTAATAATGCAAAATACCCCATGGCCTTGAAAGAGTTATTCTGAAAAGTAAATGCTAAAGTAACAGAATTGTCACAGTAAAAATTAAGTAAATCCAAGCATCTGTGAAACAAAAATCAAAATGATCCTTCTATTCTTTCCTATTGAAGGAAATGGAGTTATACTGTTGTTACACTTCTCTTCTCCAACCCTGATGATGGGAATCACAGATTCAGCTTTACCGTGGTCCTGACCCTTAGCAGTACCTAGGCCCAGAAATAAAGCCCAAAAAGATGCCAGTCTCTGTATCTGAAAAAAATTCTTACTTAAGATCACAGGTGAGCCTATGCAAGCAATTGTGGACTCCTGCAATCAGACACCAGTCAAGGGTCCAGTTGCTTTGCCTTTGCCTCCTATTTCTTGAAGTTCTACCAAGAAGTACTCCAACAGTGTTTAATCCAAAATTCTGCTCCACAGGGAGATTTTAAGTAAACAGTGTTTTGATTCCTGTGTACATTTCATGGTGTGTGGGTGTTATGGTTTGTGTATAGGTGCCCCCTCAAAGCCTAATTAGTCATGGGGCAGCTTCTGGAATTTGTAATTGATTATTGTGGAAATGGGTGCTGCCCCTATCCTGGGGCAGGTGATTTGCATTTCAATGTAAGGTAAGAAGAGAAGTTAGCTGCTTGAGGGGCTGGTAGCTGTCTCCCAGAGGTCTTGCCCTCTGTCATGTGCCAATCTGCTTTGGAGCCAGCTGAATATGGACTGAAACCTCCAGTAACTGTGAGCTAAATAAACCTTTCCTTCCCTCAATTTGAGTGTTGGGTGTTTGACTCAGCAACGAGAGAAGAGTAACTAAGACAATAACTATACACGTATGTGTGTGTGAAGAGATTCATCAGAAGGGAATGACACACAATTGTAGAGCCTGAGAAATCTCACCTCTTTAGTCAACAAGCTGAAGACTCAGAAGAGTTGGTATGTAATTTCAGCCCAAAATCTCTATAGGCTCTAATCTAAGAAGAGTTGTTTTAGGCAAAGTCCAAAGGGAAGGAAAGATCAATGTCCTATCTCAATCAAATGGGAGAAATTCCCTCTTTCTGTGCCTTTTTGCTCTACTCAGGTGTCTAGTTCTTTAGATGAGTCCCAACTCATATTTGGAAGAGCACTCTACCTGTTTAAATCCAGAAATCCCTCAGAGACACATCCAGAGTCATTCACCGAACGTCTGGGCAGCTTATGACCCAGTAGATTGTCAGCTACTTATCATATATGCATGAAACGTGTCTTGCAGTTTAATCCTTTGAATAAGATTATTTTACTTTGAAGAACATAATGTCCAGGCTTTCTCTCTTAACTGTATGATAGGTCTTTGATCTGAGAAGAAAGATAATTGTGTCCAAAACAGAATTCTTGCTTACTACAAACAATCTCTTGCCACATTTTCCTCTTTCACAGGTGTGGCACAAGTTATGCAAGTTCTAGAAATCATCCAGTGTGATTCACATAGTTTTCTGATGAGACTTGACATATTCCAAAATACTAATTTCATCAATTTATTACTCTCACTATTGCAGCCTGTCCAGCTAAAGCCACTGTGGTCTTTCACCAGGTCAAATATACCTTACCAGGTTTTGGGGTGCTTAAACCTCCTTCTAGAGATGATTTCTAGGTTCATTCTGTCCTGAGCAAACAATATCAAGGTAAGGACAAACAGGAGAAAGATTGTATAGTTATTAAATGTAGGAAGAGAAATAGGCTCTACAGAGTGAATTTAGGTCAAGTAAAAGTAGGAGAATAAACATACAGTTTAGGACAGGATGAGAGCTAGAGGCACTACCCTTGTCTGTTTTCCATGTGTCAAGCTGGGAGCAGGGTAGGTGCCCTATGCACAAGTTGCTCCTATTCTCCAGAAGCTCATTGGAGGGATTGAGAACTGTTCTACATATGTATCCTTGGCTTTGAAATTAACAGGTCACCCCTCTTCTGCTTCATTGCTTTCAGTATATTTCCTGAGTGTTATGTCTTTTATTACTATTAAGAGGACCAAGTCAGCATCACCTTTGCCCTGATGATTTGCCTCCAATTCATCACCTGCTGCCATGCCCACTGCAGTTACCTTCCTCACACAACAGTTAGTTGTGTTCTCAAAAGTGTAAATCAGATCATGTATTGTCATGATTGAAGTCTTCCAAAGGCTTCTAATGTGCTTTGGAAAACACTTCCATACCTGCCTTAGATAAATAACTCCATGCTGTCCTCCCTAATCTGTTACACTATAATACCAGAGCCTTGTGCCTTATTTTGCCCCAGAACTGAGTAGTAAATGTGAAATTGTCTTCTGTACTGTTTACTGTTTCAAATGATGGCTGTCTATCCACCTCACACATTGTACAAATCAAAAAAAATGTCTGAAAGGAAAGGAAGCATCTCTTCCCAATAAAACAATGGTGCCTGCTATTTGTAGATATATAACAAATGCTTAGTAGGTCAGTGAGGCTGGAAGTCTAGCAAAGTCTGAGCATAGGGTAAATGTTCTTTTCATTGTAATCTGAGAAGAATCTGTACTTGTCTCTTTGTTTTATGGAGGATACCCTGCACAGTCTGTTTCTCCAGCTCAGTCTCATGCTAGAGAACAAATGTGTGGTGGCATTTGTGATCCTATGCTGCCAGCAGCTTTCTGCCTCCATTACAACCATAATTGTTTGCCACTGGTAGATGAATATTAGGTTCAGCCATGAGAAAATAATAAAAGGTTCTCAATTGTAGGGTACTCTAGGACTGCTCATATTGTTTTGAATTTCGTTTTATGGAAATGACTCTGAATGTCATAAAAACGTAATGCAACTATATTTTGGTATTAACATCTTGTGTTAATCTTCTGCTCTGAAATCTTACTGTGATCTACTTTTCCCTAATTGTGAACTGCTTTACAGATAGGTTCTTTTTTTCTAGTAGATTTATGCACAAATAGCTGCTTTGTACTTGCAAGAGGGAAGTACCAAAGTATATAGTCCTCCATTAATATTTTGTTTTGGTTTGTTTTTCCTTTTCCAAAGGAAAATATCCTCAAATTAAAGAACAAATATGCACTATCATTCACTTTAGAATCTTTTTTTTGTTTTGTTTTGTTTTTTTAATGGCTGGCTCAGCCTGCCCTGAGGGCAAGGCTGGTGCAGCATGTGGTGCTGGGGATTGAACCGCAGTCCCTGCTGCTGCCTAAGGGTTCCTAAAGCAGGTGCTTTAGACCACTGAGCCATCCCGCCAGCCCCTAGAATCTTATTTTGGAGAGACACATTGTGTTCTTGGTTAGAATCAGAAGTATGAGTATGTACTTCTAGAAAATTCAGGGCTGCTTCTCTCTTTTTGGCATTTTTTTTTTTTTCAACGCAGTCTACTCTTTCAAACAAAAATTTTTTTTTGCTTAAGTCACCAGCTGTTTAACAGTATAATGCATACGTGGACTAAAACAAGGGTCAGCAAAATATGACTAATGGACAAAATTCAGTTTGCGCTATATTTTTCACATTATTTTTAATAGCCAAAGATAGATATTATGTCACAAGTATACTGTCATATATTATTATCCACTAGCAATTATTTTTTTCAAGATCATGTAATGGAAATGACTAAATACTCAAAATCCCAGGAAACAACTCTTCAAAAATGTTTGTCTCACATGTACTACCTTCTAATAGAACTATGCTCCGTGTTAATAGCTAAAGTTATTTTTCATTAGCATTAAGTGTTTTGAAAGCTGAATAAATACACAGAGGGTCCACCTAAAAACATGTAGACACACTTCAGGAAAAGATAAAAATTGTATAAATATTTTATTACTAAATTTATTGAAATATTACAGATTAATAATATAAGTTACCTTTAGCTCTACACTTACAAGAAGTACTCAGAGCAGTGGCCATTCACTTCCAGACATTTATTAGTATGGCAACTGCTTGAATAACCTTGGTTACTTGAGATTGCTGCACATTTAGTTTCTTTTCCAAGAGCTGGCAATGTACTATATTTTCTACAGTACGTAACATTCCTCTAGGATTTCCTATAAGATAGTAACACCATCTGTTGAAGAAACATCATATTATTTTTCTTTTCCTGAATTATGTATCCTTTCCTACCCCCACTGTTATAATTTTATATATGTATATATAAGTTTTTTTTTCTAGAATACATAATAAAGAGAAGAAAATGATCAGTCAAAACAATTAACAAACAGTTACCTTTAGGTTATGGGAATTTGAGGAAAATGTTGTCTTCTTGTATCTTAGAGATATTCTGCATAAAACATGAATATTTTTATTCTATTCTTGCTATTCCTCACGTCAAAAATCTGGGTGCCATGCTGTCTTTCCCCAAAAGTCTGTCTCCAACCCATCAACAACTAACTCTGCCCTCACAAGATGCTGACTCCACCTCCCTTCCCTGCCCTCCACTTAGGATGGCATAAATCACTATCATCAGAGACCTAGATTTCTGCTACAGCCCACTTGCAGGTTTGCCACCACCTTTGTCCCCAAGCCCTGCCATAGTCTTTTATTATTATTTTAAAGAGGAAAAAAAAAAAAAAAGAATAGGAATAAAGAATAGCAAAGTGACAAAACAATAAAATGGTACAGAATTTTAAAACAAAAATGAATTCACAATGGCTGTTATATTCCATATTGTTATCATCCATTTTTTTTCCTGCCACAGTCTGTAGAATGACCATAAAGAGGAGTTATAAAATAAACTACACGCATGGCCTGGGCATGCCCAGTATAGGTGCAGCGGCCTGACCTGAGAGCGCCCCTGGAGCAGGCTGCTGGGCAGAGGAGCCCACCAGGCCCTGGTGGGCGAAGGCGCTGCGGGTCCTTCATGATGAGCGATTGGGCACACGTCTCTCTCCTCTTTGTAGCTGATAAGATGTCTGCATGGTGAAGAGATAGCAAATACTGTGAAAACCTTTCTCTATGACCTCGGTAGGGGAATCAAAGATTCCATCTGGGGCATTTGTACCATCTCAAAAATAGATACTTGAATCCAGCAAAAGAGAGAGGAGTAGTGTGGAAGAAGGCCTACCAGTATCCTGGCTCAGAGGAGAGCTCAGAGTATAGAGTGGAAGAGGCTAGAGAACTAGTCATGTATTGTTAGAAGAATCCTGTGCTGCTTTGCTTGGAATGATGGAGTTTTCTGGCTAAGTCTCCTTTCATTTTATTGAGTATTTATCCCTGTGTTTCAGTCAGTAACAGCCCAGATTATTGGTGACCCGTCTCTACATGGAGATATTTGGTCTCTGCTAGAATTCTCCACATTGGTTTTCAGCACACTTTGGGTGCTCCACTGTTCGTGCTAAGCAAAATCACGAATGCCATTTGGTTTCAAGATATAGCTGACCTGGCATTTAAGTTATCAGGGAGAAAGCCTCAACCATTCCACAGCATTAGCAGAATAATTGATGACATGCTCTTCAGCCTTTTGCTGAAGGCTGTTATCCTTATCCAGGGAATGTTTGTGAGTCTTTTCCCCATCCACCTTGTTGGTCAGCTGGTCGGTCTGCTGCATATGTCCCTTTTCTACTCACTGTACTGTTTCTAGTACCATTTGTTCAGTATAGGAATTGAAATGCATCAGTGCTTATCAAACATAGAAAGGAACTGGGCTTACTACTTTGGATTTGGTCTGCCCTTGGCTTTCCTCACAGCAGTGCCTTGAATATTATCAGTGGCGGCCTCTTCTCTATCCTCTTTCCTTTATTCATCATCAGTGCCAATGAAGCAAAGACTCCTGAAAAGCATATCTTTTCCAGTTGCACCTCTTCTCCTTGGTGGTCTTCTTAAGCAAGAGACTCTTCATAAGACAGTCTACCAGCAGTCTTTGCTGAGCAGCTCCACCTCTGCAGAGAAGTTCCCTCACTGCATAGTCTGTCAAACTGAAGGCTGCTGCAAGTCCCTGAGTCACTTGCTGTGTGAGCGGTGGGTGGGATCAGAGGAGGCCATGACAGCTCTGTACTCTGTTCTTCCTTGGCCAGGGGAGGTGGGACCCCTTTCTGCCAGGGGTCCTCTGCATATTCCTATCTCTTTGAAGAATTGGAACTTTTGTCTCACATACATGTAAAGCAGACTCTTCCTGACACCAGTGTATGGATTTTTAACAGCATCG
This sequence comes from Myocastor coypus, assembly GCA_004027025.1. Lineage (NCBI taxonomy): Eukaryota > Metazoa > Chordata > Mammalia > Rodentia > Myocastoridae > Myocastor > Myocastor coypus. The sequence continues at coordinate 78,509 of PVJA010002604.1, forward strand.
TAAGTCTGATTGGACCACAGGTTTTCCTATATTTGCTTGCTAGCATTTGTCAGCCTCTGTGCCTGGACTGATTTGAATACTTTGTTTTCCCCTCTGTGCCATTTACCCTCCTGTCTGTCCTTTCTGCCTTTCAGCTCCCTTGGATGAATGAGTTTTGTAATTTTACCCGCTGTATTTTGTGCATTTGTTATTTGTGTTTTTCTGTGAAGCACATACATTGGATGTGAGAGAAGGAGTGCAGTGTCTTGCCTGCTCCTGTCACTCCCTTTATAGCCATCACTGTCTTCTTTCCTGTAATTCAGGTTAGGTTTTGGTCTCTCTTGCTTTACTACAAAAAAGAAAAGAAAAGAGATAGGAGAGAGGAAAGACCTCACAGCTAGATCAACTAGGTTTTGAGGAATAATTTTCTTTCTTCCCCTTGAAGAGGAAAAAGCTTTAATTTTCACTAGTGCATTTGAAGCTCCCTAGCTACGGGAGGTACCAGTTCTGGACAAGTGGCAGCACAACACAGAATGCTCAAAGAACCTGAACTTTTCAGCTCTGAAGAGTGGAAATTTGCTGTTGGTCACTGCTGTGTCTCATTGGTATTTCAAAGGAATATTAGGTGCTGCAAATAGGAACTGAAGGGGTATACTTATTAAACCCACTAAACCTCAAATTAATTAATTAAGTTAAACTACAGGGAATAAAATTTCCATATGGAGACCAATAAGTCTAAATAAGGCCATCTTGGAAGAGAACTTTGTATTCTATAGGTAAATACGTTGTATATTTTTAAGCATTTTTATTTTTAATAGTACATTTTTTAAGTACATGTTTGTATTACAAATGATTATCTTCTTCATGGGGAGGTTGGTATGTGTACCTAGCATGTCGTAATTTTTTTCATCCCTTTCTATTACCCCTCCATTAATATCCCTCCCATGTTCCTATTATCTTTTATTTTACTCTTAATTTTCCATACTATTACTATGTGGGGTTCCTCATATATGAAAGAACATGTTACATTTAAGCTTCTGTATATGATTTATGTTGCTTAACATTATAGCCTTAGGGTGCATCATTGTCCTGCAGATGACTCAACTATGTCCCTAATAGCAGAATAGTAATCTATTTACACATTCTTCTGATAATGGAAATGTTATTTCAAAGATACAACTATGATGAATTGAGATGCTATAAACATGAATATATGTAATTGATGTCTTTGTCTCTTTATGGAAGTTACCTAGGTGGGAAACATCAAGTGGATCAAACATAAATTCTGGTTTTAATTTTCTGAAGAATCTCCATACTGATTTCCATAACAGTTGTATTAGTTTACTTTGGAAGAGCTTCTTTTTCCAATCAACTTCACCAGCATTTGTTGTTGATTTTTTGAAGATAGCCATTTTTTCTGGAGTAGGATTGAATCTTAGTGTTTTTTAATTTACATTTCTCTAATGGCAAAAAATATACATGTTTTCATGATTTATTGGCCATGTGTACTTTTTTTTCTGAAAACTATTCATTTCAGTTGCCCATTTTCTGATTAGGTCTTTTATTAGGGGGTTCTTTGTGTTTTTCGAGTTCTTTATATATACTAGATACCAAACCTCTGTTCATTCGTTATTTAGTAAAAAATTTTTCCCATTCTTTTAGGTTGTCTCTTTACTCTGTTGGTTGTTTCCTTTGCTGTGTAGAAGTTTTTGTTTCTAATTTGATAGGATCTCATTTGTTGATTCTTGGTACTGTTTTATATACAGTTGGAACTCTTCATTATGTCCTTGCCTATATTTGTCTTTAAGAGTTTTACCTATTTTGTTTTCCAGAACATTGTTTGTGTTTTAACATTTAGACCGTTGATCCATTCTCATTTGTGTCAGTATATTATGAAAGATAAGTGTCTACCTTCAGTGTTGTGTGTATGGATAGCCAGTTTTCTCAGCACCATTTTCTAAAGAGGCTATTTTTTTCCTAGCTTACATTTTGACCCCTTTTCAAACATCAGCTAGCTGAATGTGTCCAGGGTTGTTTCTGCATCCTAATCTGTTCTGTTGCTTTGACCCCCATTTCTGACTTTGAGCCAGTGCCAAGTAATTTAAAGTCTCAGATTACGATGCCTCTGTTGTGCCCTTGTTACCTAGTATTGCTTTTGGTATTCTGGATCTCTTCTGCTTCCATATGATCTTAGTGTTATTTCTTTATTTCTGTGAAGAATGCTGTTGATAATTTGTTTTGAGTTGGTTTAAATATGTGTATTGCTTCTAGAAGTTTGTTCATTTTGACTGTATTGGTTCAAGGAACAAGAATTAACATGGCTATTTTTAAGTCCTCTTCAATTGCCTTCTTCAGAGTACTGTAATTTCATTGTGAAAGTCTTTTTTTTTTTTTAAGAATTTATTTATTCATTTATTTTTTTCTTGTTTCAGAACTTTTGTTTGTTTATTTATTTATTTTTATGGCCGGCTCAGCCTGCCCCGAGGGCAGGGCTGGCACAACATGTGGTGCCGGGGATCGAACCGCGGTCCCTGCAGCCACCCAAGCTTTCCTAAGCAGGTGCTTTAGACCACTGAGCCATCCTGCCGGTCCCTCATTGTGAAAGTCTTTCACTTCATTGGTTAAAGTAATTCCCGAGTCATCTTTCTAGATGCTAGTTTGAATACCATTGCTTTTCTAACTTTTTTCTTTGTGATTTTGTTGTTGCTGCTGCTATTGTTTTTGTTTATTGAGAGGGGATCTCACTGTGTAGTGACCTTGAACTCAATATGTAACCCAAGCTTTCCTTGAATTCACCGTGATTCTCTTGCCTCAGCCTACCAAATGCTGGAGCTATGAACATGCATCACCTTGCCTGGCTTGGTGACTTCTTTATTGGTGTGCAGAAATGCTATGGATTTTTTTTGTGTGTGTGTGTGTTGATTTTGAATCCTGCTACACTGCTGATTTTGCTTTGGGCGGAGAATGTTAGATCTTAACATAGAGGTTCTTGTTATATGTGAATAATGGTAATGTGATCTTTTTTTTCTTTTCCTATAAATTTCCCCCTTTTTTTTTCTCTTGCTTGCTCAGGCTAATGTTTGAATATCAGTTAGATTGGATATCTTTGTCTTGTTCCTGATTTTACAAGTAAAACTCAGCTTCCCATATAATATGATATTGGCAGGTTTGTCATACATAGCTTTTGTCAAGTTATGAAGTCTTTTTGTTCTTTGTTTGTTTGTTTGTTTGGTTGGTTGTTTTTTTTGTTTTTTTTTTTTTTTCTTTCCAGGATTTTATGTTGAATGAATTTTGACTTTAGTTAAAGGCTTTTTCTGAATCTGTTGAGATGATCATGTGGTTTTTGGTCTTGCTTCTGATGATCTGATACATTACATTTTTGATAGACATATGTTAAACCATTCCTGCACTCCTGGAATAAAACACATTTGGTCATGATGTATAATAATTTTGATTGAACTCTGATATTTCCTTATTATTTTTTACTTGATCTATTTGTGAGAGATACTATTGAGATCCCCTACTGTAATTGTATTTTCTGCTGTTCACACCCAAAAATGTTTGTTTTATGATGTTCAGTGTGCAAACCATTGGTACATATAGTTTGTAATTGTTATTTCTTCTGGTTGAGTGGATCACTTAATCATTATGTAGTCATTTTCTTTGCCTGTTTTAATCAGTTTCAACTTGAAATGTGTACTTTATCTGAAAATAAGACAGGTACTGCTTGTTTCTGGGTTCCCGGAATATTGTTTTTCATCCTTTGATTTCTACTCTGTGAATTTCCTTTTGGGTTAACTTGAGTTTCTTGTTTAGAACATACCATTGGGTTTTATTTGCTGATCCATTGAATTGGATAATTGAGAGTTATTACTGAATAATAACTCATTCAGAGTTATAACTGAAAAGCATTGGCTTATTCTGTTGCAGCAAAATTTAGTAAGATAAATACTCATAAGAGACCAAGAATGGGAACAACGAAAGCTTTTATTGTCAGCAGAAGATGAACTGATGAAAAATTAGGGAATGTTGATGACTGGAGAACTTTGTACTGGTTTTTTATACATTTACAACTAACTATGGTAACCACATTACCTCATTTTGGAATTTTTAAAAAATGTAACAAGGTTTACATTTTCCAGAGTTTTTATAGTACAGTTAAATTTTAGCTTACCTACATTTTGTTTTAACTATTTGTTCCTTACCTTAGAAACTTGTTTTCCTTTGTGTATTTTATGATTAACAAAGAGGAAAGGGAGTGAGTAATAAATTCACCTCAAGTTTAACTGACTTCTAAAATGGAGTTAAAGCTGAGCATGGCATTTCATACCTATAATCCCAGCACTCAGGAGACTGAGGCAGGAGGATCATTGGCAGTTAAGGCCAGCCTGGGCTATAAAATGGGTTCAGGGCCAGGCTGAACTACATAGTGAGACCCTGGCTCCAAAAGATATAGTAAACAAACAAATAGTTAAAAAGAAAACAGAGTCTCTCCACAACAGAGTCTCTCCTTTCTCTCCTTGCATTATTTTCCCGTTGCTGATTCTTGTTACTGCTCTTCTGTTTTGGTGAGTTTTGTTTGGTTTGTGTCTTAGTTATATTTCTCTTGTTTCTGGGACAAAATATCCAGTACCCAGAACTAAGGTAGGAAAGGTTTATTTAGCTTATTGGAGCGTATTGGAGGCTTCAGTCCATATTCACTTGGCTCCAAGGCAGAGTGGCACATGGCAGAGAGCAGCTATTTACAGTGGTGGAAAGAGTAAAGGGAGGGGCAGTGGCCGTGGCAGCTGGGAGAGGCAGAGAGCAAGCCTCTGTCCCTCGCTGTATTTATATGTACATTATCTATCCCAGGGCAGATATAGTACTCACACCTGTATATAATCCCAGCATTGGAACATGAATTAATCACAAACTCTAGAAACAACCCTTTATGACTGCAAGAAGCTTTGGGGAGACACCTAGATGCAAACCGTAATAGTTTGACTTGTTGTTTTATTTTTCTCTTTTGTTTAAATACTTAACCTGCCTGATGTATTCCTTCTATTAGGCCTTTTGGCATTGTTATATTATCTCTTTTTAGAATATCCTTCAGAAAACATTTACAAATTTTGGTTTGGTAATCATTGTCATGGAAAGACCTTATTTCTTCTCAATATCCAGAGATAATTTTGAGGATATCTTAGTCTGTGTTGCAAGTTGTTTTCCATTAGAGTTTCAACACTTCACTGCAAGCTTTTCTGGCCTTTAAGGTTTCTATTGAGAAGTCTAATATAATTCTATTGCTTTTAGGTTTGTATGTTTTCATTTCTTTTCTTCTGTGATTTTGCTATGATGTGTTATAGAGAAGTTCTTTTCTGACTGTGACTTCGTGATTCTGTATTCTTTATTTGTATGTTAAATTCTTTCTCCACATTTGGAACATATTCTGCTATTTTTCTGTAAACACTTCTTTTATATGGGCTTTTTTTCCTTAGTAATTCTAATTTATCTTACATTGCTCTTTACATCATCTAGCAGGTGTTATTTTTATTTTTCATGCTCTCATTTTTGGTATGTCTTACTGACTTCAGCCCATTTTCTAGGTCTGACACTGTCCTCACGTGCTATCAGTAGAATTTTTAAACTTTTGGATCTCTATTTAGTACTTTTCATGGGTTCTAGTTCTTTGCTGAACTAGTCATTCATACTTTTGTTATTTTGTTTAACTCAGCTAGCTTTTCATCAATGCCTTCAATATAATTGATGATCATTTTGCTTATTATATTCATTGTATGTTTAGTTATGTCTTTGAGCTCACTTCTTATTGTCTTGATCACTGTGTTTTTTCATTTCAAATAATTCAGCTCTGTAGCTTATGATTTTATTCCCCTTGGTGCCCATTGGATCAACTTCAGGAGAGCAGGGCTTTTCAGAAGCATTTGTACCTTCTCTGGGGTTATCTCATCTTAATGAATCCCGGAAGTAAATTGGTTGTGTTGGGGGCTGGGGAGATAGCTCAGTGGAGTAAGTGCTTGCCTGGCAAGCACAAGGTCCTAAGTTTTATCCCCCATGCTGCCAACCGCCCCCTCCCACCAAAAAAAAAAGGTGGTTGTGTAGTTCTTCTATGACTCAGGCTTAAACATTTAACCTCTTCTCCAATTGCTATTAGTCTGTCTGTAATATGGAAGATGCTGCATTTCTTCTGTATTCTGCTGTAAAGGAGTCACTTCTGGGGTAAAACATCACTCTGCTTTTGTAGTAGTTTTTAGTAGCCGTGGGCTTTCCTTGTAGCTCACTCTCCTGGCCATCTGTCGTTTCTCCCTGGAGCTACTGACTCTGAATCTTACCTTCACTGATGTAGGCTATTGGCCACTCAGCCATGATCAGATACCTCTGCGACCTTTGCCATGTGGAAAAAAGTACGAAACAGGTTTGGAGTTGTGGGTGGCTGAGGCCAAGGTACAAAATGCATGGGCACAGAGCTGGCCCCAGGTGAGCGCAGCTCCATCTTTGTGGGCAGCTTCCATCCACAGCTGCAGGGACAGCTTCTTGTGGCATGTTTGAAGTTAAAGGTTGTGTCATTCGCTGTATTAAATTCTAAAACATGTTAATTTAGGACACAGAGCTCTTTATAATAATTTACAACTAGCTATTGTTTCATCAGTGTAGAAATACACTGTTTTCTTCAGCTGGTTTTCAATAATCTATTAATATCTTTTAAATGTCAACAATAGTTTTAGTATATGAAATCATCTACTCAGAAAGGTTGTGCTCATCTGCACTCACAAATATTTATATTTCTCTCTAAATAATTTAGGAATATCCAAGAAAATACCTTGGAGATACTTCCTTTTTTTATTTGCCCACTCCAATGTGTTCTTGGCTAACTTAATGTTATGTATATATTTTAAGTTACTTAAAGCAAATAAACATATGAAAAAGGGAATACCACCACAATTCTTGGAACCAAGTATTTGCTTTGTCATCCTGATGCAAGGCCTTGATTGCAAGCTAAAGTGCCAGAAGCTCAAGTGGAAAAGAAGAATGAGCAGGTTTGAGATTTGAATTCAGTAGTGGTTATATTTCCCTTAGAGCATTACTAGTGACAGTGCAAGCCTACAGGCCACTATCAATATAGTTAAACAAAATGCCTTTTCCATTTTTAAATAGTCTGCCATCTGAAATGTGTACATCTCTCAACAACCTTCTATTATTTTTAACTTACTTTTAAGCTACCAATGAAAGTTCTGAGTGTTTTCCTTCAATATTATAAGACTTACGCTCATACAAGTGTTTTTTCAGTGATTTCAAAATCAGAAGCAATTTAAATGCTCATCAATACAAGGCTGGTTATAGGTAGATTATAGTGGGTAGATAGATAAATAGATAGATACTGTGTATCCTAAAATTTCAGGTAATGCTACACTTTTATTTGTTGGTATCATTATGGAATCACATGAAACTATTTACATTTTGCTGGAGTATTTATTCAAAAGTACATTTAGTCAAAAAGTTGAAATGGGATTGGGCAAGATCATACTTCCTGCTTTATGATTCTTCATTTAAATATGAGATATATTGATTGTCTTAGCTTTAAAAAGTAAAAGCCAGTTTAAACATATTGTCTATTTTTTATTATATGAAGTACTTAAACATTTTTTCTTAGCTCCTAGGTCTGACATCAGCATGCCAAACAGATATGGATTAGTGTTTAGTTTCCCACATGAGCCATGCCAAATTTAGGGAGAAGTGCAGACTAATGAAGTCTGTGCAAAGGGTCAGGGAGAGATTTTTCTGGTGTGTTTTCTATTTATTTACCTGACTCTGTTTCAAGGATTTAATAGGATTACGAAAACATTCACACCGAAGATTTAGGAGCATTTTCACACAGCTCAGTCCACAGCACTATAAATTCACGGATTACGAAGGGATTTACATAAGTTCTCTAGGGTGAGATGAGTGCATCTACCTAGTTTTCCTTTTCTTCATGCTGAAAAAGTCATCCTGAGACAGTAGGGATACAAACATAGGTGCAGGTATGAACACATTTTTCAGAGAACCATGATATATATTCGTGAGCACAGTAAATATGTGAAGAAGAGCCAACCTGATTATTACTGATTTACTAAAAGTATACTACTATGGAATATAACTCATTTTTCAAAAATATCTCCAGCATTATTTACTTAATCTTTGTATGTTATTTTCAACCTTTTCCTATGTTTTGAGAAGCATAAAGACTGAAGTTATTCTGTCTGTATACAAATCAGAGATAGAGATAACCTTTTGTAATTTAAGTGAATATTGATCTATTCTACAGTCACCTAAACTGGGGAAGAAATAATATTTAATTAGAAACTATAGCAGATTGCATTTTCAAAAGAGGCCAGAGAAATATTTTCCCTTCACAAAAATGTGAGGTTGAACTTTCCTTCCTCAACAAATTATATGATGGATTTGACACTGAATAAGAGTAGATTATAAAAAGCAGTAGGACTTCCACTTAACCTCTTCTCCCTTGAAACACCATCTTTGGAACCAACCATCATGCTGTGAGGAAATTTAAAGCAGCCTTTGTAAGAGGCTTACATTTGCAGGAACTGAGGTGTTCACCCTCCAGCTAGCATCCTCTACCAGATAGGAGAGTAAATGAAATTTAATGCCATGTTCAAGTTTTTATCCCACAGAATATGTGAGCAGAAAAATAATTCTTTCACACAAATAACTGTTGAAGTTAGTTGTTTTGTAGTTGTAGTAATGAGTACATGTCTACATCACCCTCTTTGATGGATGAAGAAGTATATGCAGAAAAGGACAAGATGCTTTTGCAGAGATAATTTTATATATCCCCAGTAGGCCTTGGATACAAAGAGTAATTTTTAAAGGGCATTTGTAGTTAATACTTCATTTAGAATGCACAGAAAAGAGTAAGCAGAGGAGTCATTAATTTAAAAACTTTTTAAAATATCAATCAAACAACAGAAAATGCCACAGAAAGAAAGTAAAGAGCTCATAGATCAAGCAACCTGAAAGAGGATTTTCCTTTGGACCCAGCTAAGCAGCTTTGAGGACCCAGGCTGTTTCCAGGTTTAAAATGTTACCTAGACTGCTGGAGCAGTCCAAAATACTTATGTTCAGTCCAGAAAGAGTTCATAATGTCACTATTTCTACCAGTTTTGCTATCATTAAGTACAAGACCTTAAAGTAGAATGCTCAGTGTATTAAGTAGATCTCACTAAATTTGTACAGTGAATAAAACCTCAATAAATGGGAATTTTTCATTTATAAATAAGTGATTAAGAATGCTGACAAAATTTCTAGTTGGCTATAAATTTCAAAATGTAAAATTTTGAACTAATGTTATAAACTATTAATAATTTGCTTGTATTCCTATTGAGATTGAATATATAGGCAGCAATCCATTTAGTGATGAAAACCTCTTTTTTCATAAGACATGGTACCTCATTAGTTGATGATGTCATGTGTATTTTTTTGTGGCACTGGAATCAAACTTGGGACCTTACGCTTGTAGGCAGGTGCTTATGCCACTGAGCTATCTCTCTGGCAATGTCAAATTTAAAAAGTATAAAGTACTTTGTAAAATATTTTATAGCTTCTTTTCATCCTTTGACACATTATTTTTATTTTTGTTAGGCTAAGATACCATTCATTTTCTGAAATTTTTGAAAATGCATCATAAAAGAACAACTGCTAAGATAAAGTTGGTCATTACAATATTTTCAGTTTTTGTTGTATAAATTCAGCCTTCACTTACCTTTGTTCTGTGCTAGATACTGCTCTTCATCTTGAAACTACAGAAGTAAATGTGTAAGAATCATTTTTTCAAAAAGAATATTCTTAATTAGGGCATTTAAATTTCCATGCAATAAGACTGGTAGTAAAGTGTAATATTTGGAGATGGTGAATACCATGAGTTAATAGCAAGATGATGAGTTAGTGATGGGGAGGAAGAGCTAAAGAACTGAGGTGCTGCTTCAGAAAAAGTAAGCAAAGACCTCAGAGATGAACTGAGATGGATTTTAACAAATGATTGATGTAGAAAGATTAATTCATGGAGCAGTCCAGGATATTCCATGTAGAGGGATGCTAAGTATAAGGCTTGATGTAAAGAGCTTTAGAGAAAGCGAAAGGACATAGCATTGCTGGAGCAAAGTGGGTGCATGAGAAGCTCTGAAGATAGGATGTGTTAGTGTGAGTATCTCTCTCAAATATTTTTCATGTGTCTGATAAAATTGAGTGGTCTTTATTTAAAATAAAGCCAGAATATCTTACATTAAAGGAACTCAGAAAACTGCTTTATTCCCTAAAGGGAATCATAGTAATTATTTTTGTATATAAATTTTATACATAAGGTATTTTAGAAGGATAAAAATAGAAAAGCCAAAGTGAAAAATATAGAAGTTTAAGAAAGAACAAGTAAAATTTCTAGTTTAAAAAAGTTATTTTTAAAAAATGTATAGTGGTACGGTACATATCAGGTACATCTAAAAGAGTAATTGTTTTTATTTCAACAAAAGTTTCATCATTTATGACTGTTAAATTTAAAAAAGTTTTATATGTCAACTCAAAATGTATAGAGGAAGCATATAAAACCTAAATATTTGAAGGCCAAGAATTAAAGCAATTTGAGAAAACTGTGTCATGGATTTAAAGTACACTAAAATAGAGTTCAGTGCATCAGTATAGACTCTATTTGAAGAGCTTCTCAAAGTGCATGGGTTGGTGGTATACATTCATATCTATCAGGAAGGTGGTAGTATTATTTTCTTTTGTTAACCCGTATTTGAACAGTGTTAGTAATGGTAGCCCCATAGCCATATTTGATCTGAGTTATACCACTGTATATCTTAAATATCCATTCAGTTATGGTTAATTTTTAAGCAAAACATTTGTCTTCATGACACTTTAATAAAATTTTCTCTTTTTAGTTATGGCATAATTTTATTTTAAAATATTTTCATTAAGTCTCTCCCATTTTTTAACATTTGTAGAATTGCATCTAGCTTGTTCTTAGTCAAATGAGTACCTCCAATCTTTTTCTTTTTTTTTTTTTTTCTCGTATTTTAAGGAATGTTCTACAGGGTAGTCTGGGTCTCACTACTAGATCAGACTCATAGTGATTCATTCGCTTGTTCACAGCCTCCCAAGAGTTGGGAATACAGGTGCACGCCATGATGCCCAGTCTCAATTGCCCTCTCAGCATGCCCCAGAGGCAGGGCCAGCATGGCAGACCCAGGTGCTTTAATTTGCTGAGCTATTTGGCTGGCCCTAGTACCTACAGTCTTTTTTTTTTTTTTTTTTTTTTTTTTTTAATTTCAGAAACTGAGTTCACCATTTATTTTTTTTTCCAATTCTTTTATTGTTTAAATTTAACAATGGTTATATTACATATTTTCATCATCGGATCAGTTTAGATTAATACATATAGGTATATAAGATTGATCAAACAACTAAACATTAACCTTTCTAAATCCACATTACTTTTTTTTTTTCTTTTCCCCTTTTTTTCTTTGAAAGTTGACATATTACATATTGTCCTCACAATCATTCTATAGAGTGCAGTGTGTGGGCATGACCCACCTCCCGTACCTACAGTCTTAATCAAGAGTAACTTTCCAAAGCAAATAGCCTTTATTTTTACATTGTTTTTCATTTCATTTTCCATCAGTGATTTACATGCCTACAAAATGTATGCTACCTTTTGTATATTTACTTTCTAACTGATTTTTGCACATTTTGTTTACTTTGAAGTAATTCTACCAATCAGCCACATTTAAAGTATTTGTTGTTAGTAACTATAGTTGTAATATTTTATCTGATAAATGAATTTCTCAACTGTCCATTCCCGTCCTTCTTTAACAAAGAGTATACGACTATATTGGTGTACATTAGAGTATGTTGTCTCCCTTGTAAGAACTCAAGAATACTGTGCAAAAAATACAGCCACTAAATTACCTTTATTAGTCATTTATTGTGTTCCCCATACCATTGGCACTTTTTTGGAGGAGAGATAAGATAATAGATTAATAAGAACTATATTTTAAACTGTGGCTTTACTGTCATTCCTTTTTCCAAGGTTTATTTGAAGCCTGTTTATCCTTTCAAGTAACTTTATTATGTTGGACAGTTTTCTAATCGAATTTTTTGTTTATACATGTATTCCTATACTTTTATATATACTGGGATCTGAGTAGTCCCTTACTATATTGTTTATTCTTATTAAACAACTTACTTTTTTTTAAAGATAACTTTTCTACCAGTGTTACTTTCCTGAAGTCCTCATCTTTTGTCACAGTTTTACATACAATAACTTAGAGTGGCAAATGGAGTTTAAACTCCAGTGTTAAGAGTTTATATATTCTAAATATGGTTCTACTACTACTGATTGTTAGACATAGAAAAATTTGATGTTTTAATATCATATCTTTAAAATAAAAATAATCATAATTTAGTTTATGTTTTCCACTCTACTTTTTAGACTCTCTTTGAAAATAGTGAATGGGGCTGGGGAGAAACCTTAGCAGTCTGAGTCTCACAGATGCAAGGCCCCAGCTTTGATCCCTGGTACCACATACTGTACCAATGACAGGTGTGCCATGACTGCCACTAAAACTGGGCATGGTGGTGCACACCTGTAATCTGGGGAGGCTAAAACAGGAGGACCACTATGAGTCCAAGCTTCATAGCAAATAAATGAATAAAGATTTTAAAAAACAAAGAAAAAATAGTAAATGAACCTGATAAAATTAAAGAATGCTAAGTCCAAATGTCAGTACTTTACATGACTTATTCTCAAGAGTTAATAGAAAGTTAATAGAAGTTAATAGAACCTCCAAATTTCCAGAAAATATAGTTATCCTAGCAGTGTGGCATGCTTATGTTTAAAAGACGCTTAACATATATAGTTCTGCCTAATAAACATTGATTATGTACAAATTTAAGTAACTTTTGCCAGATTTTCTTCTAAATCTAATATCTTAAGACACAGATTATTATAAAGGGGTCATTTCCCTAAGAATCATGTTTTCAGTTGAGTGGTGTTGATGTGAAAGCAGAAAATTGGATAATCAAATGTTGTAAGCTAGTGTTATTTGGTTAACAAAATAATCTAACAAAATAGAAATTTTAAAAAGGCATATAATAACAAATTTTTTAAATTTCCATAAAATGCCATCAGTTTTAGTTTATAGTGCTCCAAAGACTAAAAAAACCAAAGCTCATTGATGTTCCTTAACTTTGATTTGTTAGCAGAAGCTTTGTGGGTAAAGGCTTTTAGCATTACCTCTACTGTATTACGACATAGGAAAATTTTCATCTCAGTGAAAACAAAGCCTGATTTTTTTTTAATTTCCTGGATTAACACTGAACTTGTTATTTATTGTAAGTGTAAATTTAGGCTAGTAATTTCACCTTTCTGGGACACAATCCACTCACCAATAGAATAGATCTAAAATATTCACTTATGTAGAGTGTCATGAGAATGAGATGAGCTTGTATTGGTAAGGGCTTAAGCACTCTGCCTGCAAGAGAACAGGATCACTTCCAGTATTTGCTGTTAAAGCTGTGTTGTTATTGGTGTGAGTTTTCCTAACCTTGTTTTTGACCAGAATTTCTTAGGGGCTACCTTTTCTGTCTTAAGGTATTTATAAGTTTTTTTAAAAATCCTTTGTCCTAAGAGACTTGTGGCAAGCCAAAATGTATATCTTGTTAAAAATTTATTACAAAAAAATTATTAAATAGAAAAAGAGACTCAATGCTGGTGAAGCTAATGGAGATTCAGTACAAATACCTTAAAATTCTGTCTGCCTATCTTAGCTCTCCTCCTGAGTTGACATGGACTTCTGTGGGATAATTCTATATCTTATCTGTAATATTTATAATTTTAAATTTATTGGGAAGCTTAAGTTTCTTTCTAGGTGTCAGAAGTTAAATGTTTATTTAGGCAAAATTTCATTTCTATACTTTTCATCTAGAAATTAAAATTTTTTTGCCTATTTCACTTTTCTATACTGTAATTACAAATATACTGTGTAACACAAAAAAAGATACTTGCTAATGCAAGAGAAACCTATACTTTCATATTTAGATGATCAGAAAACTTGATCATTATAATTATTCATAGACTCCAAAAGTAATTATCGGTGATTATATTTTGCAAATTTCATAGCTCTCAAGTTAAAATTTCCAACTCTTGAGGCAGGAGGATTGGTGCAAGTTTGAGACCAGCCTAGGCTACAGAAGTGAGCTCAAGGCCAGCCTGAACTGCATAGCCAGACCCTGTCTCAGGAAAAAAAAAAAAAAAAAAAAATCCAACTCCCCAGAAACCTCAGTCTTACTCATTTAACATTTTGACCTTGTTTTTAAATTCTTGAGCATCTGCCGCCATGGCATCCCAGCCACCTTGGCATCTGCTTGTTCTCTGTTCTACTCCTCATGTGTCTGGAACTCCAGCGTGGTATCCAGGAGATATGGATTAAAAATTTCATTTCGCTGTGTGGTCAGATTTTCTTACTGCTTGTTCTTTTTAATTATTTTCATAACTACCTCATTGCTTACTTCACTTAAATATTCCCACTTATCTGAAAGAAGGTGAAGAAGAGAAGAATAAGAGAAGACAACTAACTTGTGACCAAAAACACTAAGAAGCACAGAGTGGAAAGGCCAGTAGATGTACAGAGAATAATTTGAAACTTTGCCGGGAAATGAAATTAAAAAACTGGAAGAATGCTTTTTTGAAAGCTGGAAGTTAATCAGTGGTGGCAAACTTGGGGGAAATGTGAGTCAGACATCTTTTAAAACATCAGAGAAGCTGCTAAGAGCCAAAATTTGCCTAATCCTGTCACCAAAGTTCTGCCACTTGCTGGCCTCCCCATGCTGAAGGAGGTTTCTGACCTACCTGAAGATCCTTCTGAAACAGCTGAAGAAGTAGTTTGCGTTCCTCTGTGATGTCCAAATGGAAAAATACTGAAGATATTTTTTTTAAGTCTGTTAGTTCACAGGTTTTATTTGCCTGGATGTTGAAAACTGGGTAACACACATGTTTGTACAGCCTTTTCACTTGCTTTCCTAGAAGACTTCTAAAAGTAGAAGGAAACTAGGATAAGTACAGATACTCTACTGTACTCATCATGAGAAAGAACAGAGCAGGTAGTAGAGAGATAAAAACTACCTATTTACATAAAATCAGTTACACTGTGATCTAACATTTTAGTATTAGATTCATATTAAAATCATACTGTACTTTGAGCATAAGACAGTATTTTAAGTGATACACATAAGAATATGTTGATGTCAAGAATTTAAAAGGAGAATTTAAAATGTGACAGTACATACTAGTTATTTCCCAGTGCAGCCCTGCACTACCAAAACTCCAGTCCTTCGGGTAGGCCAGATAATGAGATCATGGCTTCTGTCTTGTGTGTTCTCTCACTTGCTTAGTATACTCTTGCTTTTGTTGTTTTCTCTTTGAGAGAAGCTTACTGATATTCAGTTAGATGGCCTTATACGAACACTTACATGGGCTGTCTTGGAAGTAAGTACTTGGAGGCTGGTAATAGCAGTTAAGTGAACTTGGAAACAGAGCCTTCCCCCATTTGAAATTTGCAGTGAATTAGAACAGCAACTTACAACTTGGCTGTAGCCTCCTTAGAGAATATGAGCCCGGGACACTCCAGTGAGCCATGTTTAGTTTCCTGAACAACAGAAAGTGTGAGATGATAAATATTTTGGTTTGAAGCCACTAAGTTGTGGGGTGAGTTGTTGCACACTGTTAAATAACTAATATAATACATGAAGAGTGTGCACTAACACCATTTGAAAAGTAAGATATCAGACTTAACCCTGTATTACAGGATGAGTATTCACTATGTGCTGCAAAATCATTCCCCATGCATGTATGCAAAGAGCTCAAAAACAAGACTTACAGATAGCCCCTTGCTTGTTTTTGTATATTGAAACATGTAACTCAAAAAATACGAATTGTCTGAAAATTTGAAATAGCATAGGTAGCATGTTTGTCTGGCCAACTGCTGCCAGTAACTTACAGAATAAGATAAGATAGTATCCAACATGGTGTCCGCAAGTGTGAGAGTCACACACAATCATTTATTCTTCCCAGTGAAGAACAAAAATGGTTACTTTCCTAGTGGATTCCATGCTACTTTGGAATAAAAAGGCAGAACTGCCCACATATGCAGAACTTACTTCAGATGATTCAAAAACAAAGAATTTACTTGCCCCAAAACAAAAACACTTCTTCAGTTGTGGCCAGTGGGGTTTAAAACTCCTTATACCCGTTTTCCATTTACTCTTAAAACAGCATCTGTAATTCATCTTGTGACGTTGGAAAGTTGCACCACTTCTTTCTGTGTTAACATTTTTAAGTTAACTAGATAGATGTTAAATATACTTCAAAGTCTGAAAGTATTCTGAAAATAAGAGACATGAACTCTGGATTCACTGTACTGATGGGACATGGATGATGGCCTGTGAATTTTGATAGATTAGGCCTACATTTTTTTTAAGTTCAAAGTTAAGGCAACTGGTGCTGCCTTAGGTCAAACCACTGCCCAAACTGTATTGAGTCTTTTAGAATCTGAGTTATTCTAAACATGTATTTTGTGTAACCCTGTTATCCTAAAGTTGATTCAAAGTCTCTTTCAACATAATTTACAGTAATGGCAAATTTATATTCCCAGAGAGAGAATTTCATGTCTAACTTTCATATTTACATATAATATAATCATCTCAGGTCCAATTTACTTACTTGAGAATATAAAGATAAGATTATTTTAAGAGAAACTGTCATGAATGTTCAAGTAATAAAGTAGGTACTTGAGGGGCCCGGCAGGATGGCTCAGTGGTCTAAAGCACCTGCTTAGGAAAGCTTGGTCAGCTACAGGGACCGCAGTTCGATCCCCGGCACCACATGCTGCGCCAGCCCTGCCCTCAGGGCAGGCTGAGCTAGCCATAAAAATAAATAAATAAACAAAAGTTCTAAAACAAGAAAAAAATAAATAAAATAAAATGCTTTAGCCGGACGTGGTGGCTCACGCTTGTAATCCCAACACTTGGGAGGCTGATGCAGGAGGATTGGTGCGAGTTTGAGACCAGCCTGGGCTACAAAAGTGAGCTCAAGGCCAGCCTGAACTGCATAGTGAGACCCTGTCTTAAAAAGACAAAAATAAATAGATAAATAAATAAAAATAAAAAGTAAAATAAAATGCTTTAAAAAATCAATAAATAAAAATAAAATAGGTACTTGAGAATTTCCATTAATATAACCAGTAATATTACAGATAAATCTCAATTTTCTTAAACTACAATCATGAGCAACAGAATTTAAGGATACAAAAGAAAAGGTGAAATGGGATATTTAACACAAAAATGTAGAAAGAGCACAGTAAAAATAACCACTAAAAATAATTTTATCTTCAGATTTATTAACTCTTCTGTGATGATTTCATAAAACAACATGGCATTTATCATAATGGGTGCATATTAAGTTTCAAAATTTGTCCATGTTCTACATGCAGTTGAAGGCAGGCATGCCATCTCATCCTACTTCTTGACCACATCGCAGTGCCCTAAGATTGTGTTTCTTCTTGGCATACTCAAAACTTGGAGGATATAGGCTCTTCTTGGTACACCAATAAGAATTTCTTGTTGTTGTTATTGTTCAGTTTTTGTAAGGCAAGGTCTCCCTAAGCTGACTTCCATCTTGGGGCAATCTGCTTGTCTCAAGTGCTGGAATTACAGGTGTTCATCACCATGCCCAGCCTTGATTCTTGAGCAGAGAAAAACTCAGACTAACATACCTAAAGTGCATTTTAAAGCAATATATTTCTTTCAGTGTAGGAGGACATATAAAGAATGTAAAATCCATGTGTTTACCACTCAAAGAATGTTCACAGCTGCAAAACATAGTATCAGACTGAGGAATCTCAAAGTCTCTTACCATTAAAAGTCCATGCTTGGGGGGTAGAAGTAAGAAGATAGTAGAGTTGTGAGTTACTCAGGAGGAAATTAAGAAAGAGCCAGCAAAGCCAAATGACTGCGAGAAGACATGTCCACTGCTGCCCTGGGTCTTCACCGCCAACAGTGATCAGCACCGCCATATGAATGAGTTCTCCCGCAGTAGTGTCCCATCCATCAAGCTGCAGATCTATACCTGAATGGATGCAACCTTGAAAGAAATAACTAACATAGTAAAAGAAGTCTACTCAGAAGCTAGAAAAAGGGGCACATACTTCAATTTTGCAGTTTTTTTACATGGGTCTTAAAAGAATCAAGTTAAAGATTTTGGCAGCACCAGTCTGGCAGAAAGGGAACAGATGATTCCATGATTGCAGTCACAGAAGTTCCAAACAGGCAATTACTTGGATGTAGCCATTACCCCTCCAAATCGGGCATCACTTCCTTCAGGGCATATGAGACCATATTAAATTTTATCTCCTTTCTCTCAAATTTGCTCACCCAACTGTGTAAAATAAATTTATATACTTTTTCCTCTCCAAAAAAAGTGAAAATAAAAGTCCATGCTTGGGCAACCCATTCGGGTTCCATTCTGTCCCTCTCCTGGACAAAAGTTTTCTTTCCCCCAATAAATACAGTCTGCTGCTTTTTTTAAAAAAATTCCTTGATTATTTATTATTCTGGGAAAAATTGAATTAAGTTCCATTGTAATTTTTGTTTGGGTCTGAAAGAGCTCTCCAAATGATTTGTAGGCTATTTTCCAAAATATGCTTTATGTATGTATAAATGAAAGCTTATAAGAGGTAAAAAGTTTGGGAAAAATTACCTGTATATAGCTATTTTGGAAATTCACAATGCCTGTGAGCATAAAAGCCTGAGCTTTTGAAAAGTGGAACTTTTGATCCTGCATTTCCCACATTTCTTTTAAAAAACTAAAACCAAAGTACACAGTGATAATACCTTGTGGCACCTATATATGAAGACCTTGGCAGCATTGAAAGACATGATGGGAGTTTCCTGCGGCCGTTGTTCCAACTTGCCACAAGTGCATAACTTAAAGCAAGAGAGATTCATCCTTTCCCAGTTTTTGGAGGCACAAAACCAGGAATCATGACATCAGAAGGGCCCTGCTGTCTTTGAAGTCTTTAGGGCAGTCTGTTCTCTGCCTTAATTTTTGATGAGAGCTGACTGTCTTGGTCATTTTATGAATGACACCTGTATCACTTTAATCTTCACCTTCCTACATGTCTCCTCTGCTATGTCTGTGTGTCTCTGTCTCTCTTCTTAAAAGCACACCAGTGATAAGGGTCACCCATATCCCATAAGAACTCATTTTAACTTACATCTACAAATACTCAATTCTGAAATAAGATCATATCTACATTTAGTTCAACCTAAGGTTGAACTAAAATTCTTGTCTGTGGAGATTTGGATTTAAACATACCTTTGATGAGGACAGAGTTCAGCCCACTTGCAGCGATTGCCTGTTGAACCACTTATCCCATTACCAGTCTCCCAGGTCATGTTTTAGAATGCCTGGGAACTTGCTTCATAACCATTTCTGTTTTGTCTACTGTCACTGAGTGAATTTTCTTCTTTATGTTAAATGTCTTCTGTATGCAGTTTCCAAATTTGTAACCCTAGTCCTGATCACCCCGAATTACAGGCTGTTACATCTAATAACTCCAAAATGTCTAATAAGATTAAGCACGTTTATTATCTCCAAAGACAACTGTTTTCCCTCTGGCCAGTTCACTTCTGCTCTATTTCATCATGTAAGGATCACTTTTTATTGGCCTTTCCTTTCATCTATAGCAATTCAAGTTGGATCTGTCTCAGAATATACTCTGATCCTGACCCAGTTTCACTCCTTGATTGTCAGGTTCAGATTTACACCTTTCTAGTACTACATTCTCCTAACCAGCTTTTCTGAAGATGCTCTTTTCTGTTATTGTTGGTTACCCACAGAGTAATAAGTGTGATGTTTTTCAAGCATGAGTGCAATGACACTCTTCCCATAGAGCCACAAGATAACTGACCTTCCTCTGTTTCTTTGAGCCTCTCTCCTGCCAGTCTCTTTCCTTTTCCTCATTTTGCCCTATCCAGTGTTACTGCATTTCTTCCCACTCTTTGTCAAACCAGGTCTGAACTTGGAAGTTTTGAACTTTTCCCTTGCAGTTGATACGCCTTGAAAATCTTTCCTGTATTTGTTTGGTTTTTTGCTTGTTTTCATGCCCCCTCTCTTCTTCAAGGCTATCTCTCTTCTCCAGATGGTCTTCTGTAATCATCTTAAGCAAAAGATTTTCCTCCATTTGTCCTATTATTTTATTAGTATTGGTCTTCACTTGTCTCTTCAAATTAAAATATAAATACTATAAGAACAGAGAATTCTGTGAAAATAGACACATAATGGTGTGCAGAGTCATGAAAGAGTCATGTTATCAGGCTTTTGCACTAGATTCAGGACCTTGTAGCCTCTAAATAGCTCTACGTCTTTGTTGTTGCTAAGCTGCTCTCTCTGAAACACCTTCTACAAATTGCTTTTGTCTAAGAAAGGACTCCTAGACCACTGAGAGCTTTTGTCCAGACCCGATTTGTCTTTGCTGCGCTCCTCCACTATATCCTTTCCCTCTCTGACCCTCTTTTAGATTCAGTCTTCATTATATACGTTAGACACTAATTGTCCTGTATTTGCTGCATATTTGTTTCTCTAAGATCATCTCTTAAAGACAGGCACAGTACTATAGACATTGTTGCTATAGGTCTCAGAGCAGTGATATGCAAATTTTGGACAGTCTTGGCATTTTTACTGATGAATTGACTGATTAGCTGATTAATTGATTATTCTCAATTTCAAAACATGTAAGTAAAATATAGCAGTTTAAATATATGTATTTTGGATTAACACGAAGAATGAAGTCAGAAAAAGACATTCCTATCCAAATAAGATTAAAAGTGCAGCATAGTAATAAAAGACTGAATAGCTATTTCATATCTCTTAGAAGGTATATAACCTTCTTTAACCAGTATGATGATGATGTTCGCTGGAAAATGTGACAGTGTGATTTCAACCCAGTTTGACTTTGCTTTTAGTCACTGTGAAAACTGAGTCCATAAAACATATTATTACTAAACTGATAACATTTGTGTATGAATCACTTTCCACCAGTGGCTTTGCCCATTATCTATTCTGGCATTTCTGAAAATTAAAATATTTTTTAAACATTGATTTAAAATATGCTTGAATATAGTTTGGAAAAGTAGCATAAATATAGGTAAACCCACTATTTTCATATTTCTTGGGTATATTTTGTTTGTAAAGGCCCAAAGGGTACTGATGGGGGCTAGGGAGATAGCTTGGTGGTATAAGTGCCTGCCTGGCAAACTCAAGGTCCAAAGTTTGATCTTTG
The DNA here is from genome assembly GCA_004027025.1 of Myocastor coypus. Taxonomy (NCBI): domain Eukaryota; kingdom Metazoa; phylum Chordata; class Mammalia; order Rodentia; family Myocastoridae; genus Myocastor; species Myocastor coypus. The sequence goes on from PVJA010002604.1 coordinate 99,871, forward strand.
GTATGGCACGCTATGCTGGCCCAGAACCCTGGGTGCACCATGCTAGCTTCAAAAGCAGGTGTAGTAGCACACACCTGTAATCCCAGTGCTGGGGACACCGAGTCAGTAGGAGCACTACAAGTCTGAACTTCATGGCAAGACCCTGTATCAAAAACAGAAATACAAATCAAAAATAAATAAACAAAAAACAATATTCTGATGAAAGCACTATTAGTACAGAGTATGTTATGTGTACATGCATCTGCATGTATGCATGCTTGTGTAGTGTGTTTAAAAAATCATGTATCAAGAGTTTGGGGTTGTAGGCTGGGCAGATAGCTCAGCAGTCTAAGCACCTGCCTGGCAAGCTCAAGGACCTGGGTTCGAAGCCCAGTACCCTGCTAGCCCAGGAGCTGGGTGTGGTGGTGCATGCCTATAATCCCAGCACGGCAGAGGCTGAGCCAGAAGGATCACTATGAGTCTGAGCATCATAGTGAGTCTCTGTACTAAACAAATAAATAAGATTTTGGGCTGGGGAGATAACTCCGAGGCACAAGTGCCTGCTGGGCAAGTGCAAGGTCGTGAGTTCGAACCCTGGTCCCACCACAAAAAAAAAAAAAAAGAGTTTGGGGTTGTAAATAATGTTTTTAATGAATAGCCCCATTAAAATAAACCAGTGTCTATAATTGACCATTCTTCAGGGTACTGTAGTTTTCATCCTTCGTATTAAACTTTGATGACAGAAATAAAATCTAAAGTCAAGAGACGTTTTACTTTGTTTTTAATTTGTTATGGTATAAAACACTAATAAAAAGGTAAATCCAGTATGAATGTAGTGAGACATCAGATATTCTCTTCCTGCTAAGCTTGTTAAATTAACACTTTGAATAAGTAGTATAATAAGTGCTTTAAAATGACTTTCAGCATTGTTCCAGCAAACTGAAGAGCTGACAGAGAGAAAAGAGGTTTATAAAATCTGGATATCTATTTCAATGTCTTAATAATTTCTGGATTTTTTGGCCGGAGAGAATAGCTCAGCGGCACAAGTGCCTGCCTAGCAAGTGGAAGGTACTGAGTTTGATCCCTGGTTCCATAAATGAATGAATGAATGAATGAAAATAATAATAATTTCTGGATTTTATTTCTGAAATCCGTAAGTTGAAGCAACAAAGGGAGAGGGTAAACAATGCAGTTAGAACTACCCTGTTATGAAGAAATCTTAAACACCATATCCAAAAATATTTGCCACCACTACTCTGGACATATCTTTCAGGACTGTGCCTCAGGACAAATGTATGATCCACTTTGAGGCAGGAGCTACAAATACAGAACTAAGCCCCATTTTCAAGAAGAAAAATGTTTAATAGTCACTAAAATTCTTTTTTCCTTCATAAGGAGTAATGAGGTCATGCCTAATCAAGCAAAACTGTTGAAATTCATGAATTAACAGAGAATATCTACTTGATACACTTGTTTCAGATAGGAATTTGGTATCCCTATATGAAAATAGCCACACAGTATTCCCTCTCACAGGCATGATGCCATATCCACACCACTAAGGAACTACTAAACTGGAGGGTGACACAGCTACTGGTTTCCTTCTTCCTCTTCATAGAGTACTGTATTACTTTGTTGCCTGCTAAATATTGAACTGCTCTTTTTTGGGTGAATTCTCACTTTCAATGAGTTCTGGAGAGGTGTGGCAGGAGATAACAGAATGAGCCTGGGCAGAAATTCCAGGCAGCTTTTAACCTGAGCAAGGAGAAGCACTTCTGATGAAATGGAAATCCATTGCGTTTTCTCTCCTTACCCATACTCTTGTTTTTAAATTGCAAAATTGTGACTCTGTACATCAACCCAGATAATGTACATAGCAGCTGCAGAATGACTGCTACCCATACATTAAGAATTTCTACTGCACACCCTGAGAAAAATTTTTCTCCTAATGCCCACCATTCTGAGATAGGAAGTACAATGTGTTTTTAACAGAGCTCCTGATTGTTTTGAGATATTTTTGGAAGGTTTTGAAATGTCAAGGCTAGTACATATGCTATATAGAAGGAAATGTGATAAGAACACCTGTCAGCCACCACACAGTCTGTGCATTACGTTCTGCCTGATTCTGCGCTCCAAATATAGTTGCCTATGTATGTGACTCAAAATAGCATACTTTTGAGGCGTGTGTGTATGTGTGTGTGTGTCTCACAAAATAGTATGATACTGTCTCTTGTCTGCTCACTGTATTCTAAAAGTTATTTTTGTTACAAGCATCTATTAACATTGTTAGAAATGCTGTAAAACTTGGTAGTGTGTAACATTAAGATTTATTGTACACTCTAGTAATTAAGGTAGTGTTATATTAGCATAGAGACAGATGAATTCTCCAAGGGAAAAGAAGTCAAAGACAGACTTCTGCATATTTGGGATCCTGATTTACAGTAAGCGATAGCATTACAGGTAATGTTCTTTGGCTCATGTAATTGTACTAGCACAAAAACACAGAAGAGTGTGCTGACGGTATTCATTATAGTATTGGTTATAAGAGCAAAGTATGAGGAATAAATACACATCTATAAACTGAATGCTTTTAAATAAATATTGAAATACTATAGCAAGTATATATAGTGATTGTAAATATTCAGTGGAAAACTATACCTGCTTAAAAGGAGAAAACTGACCTCACACATGGCAGTTAAGACTGACACTTTGTAGACTCACTCTGAAAAGCAGTTTGATAATGTCTGTTTCAATGTTCAGTGTATATATCTTATGCCATAGAAATTCTGCTTATCTTTCCAAAAGAGAAGGGGTTTTTGTTTGTTTTTGTTTTTGGCAGGCTCAGGCTTCCTTAATGGTGTGGGTGGGGATCTAGCTGCCATCCCCTATGCCTGACAGGAATTCCTGTGTGGGCACTTTAACCTGAAAGCCCCTCTGAGCTAACCTGAAAGCCCCCCTGTCTTTGCAAAAGGAAATTTCTAGCATCATGGTTGTTTGTTTGTTTGTTTGTTTTTGCATTTTGGGGAACGATCTACAGAATGTTGAGGGTCTCACTACTAGATCCATAATGGTCCACTTACTTAAAGCCTCCCAAGAGCTGGGATTATAGGCGTGCACCACCATGGCCAGTCTCAATTGCTGCCACAGCTTGCCCCAGGTCTGGGCCACTGGCACTGCAGGCCTGGTCCCTGCTCCTACTTGCAGGTGATTTAATGATGAGCTATTGAGGCAGCCTTCCTCCAGCATCTTCTGAAGGGTCTGCATTCATTACTTTAAATATCCTTGTTACTTCAAAAAAAAACAAAGTTCGGATAAATTTGCATATCTATTAATGAGAGAGTGACTAAATAAATTATGGAATTATTCATACAAATATCTTAAATGTGATAAACATGTGAACCCCCCATTCACGTAATAATTACCAGAATAGGACCAAGCATTTTTAAGGCTTATCTCTAAATGTTTGAAAGCATGCATAAGTATGAAATCACTGGAGGTTGTGACATTATTCTGTTGTTTGAATTTTAGCCAAGTGTAATATAAAAGCTGCAAATATTAAACTTTAAGTCTATTTAACATATATTAAAATACCATCTTTCCTAATTTCTCACTTTAGATGAAGCATACTCCCATTTGTAGCAGCAAAAATAAATGTGTTATTTCCTAGTTGTCTGTTTTGTTCTGTTAGGGATATTTAGGTACTAATTCATTTAAACTCAGCAAATATTTGCTGCCTAGTGTGTTCCAGACCATCTTCTAGATGTTATACTTCAGTTAGCAGAACAGATTTAGACTCTTGGTCAGAAATGTTAAAGACTTTTTTGTTGTTATTGTTTAAAGAGTTTGTAAATCAAGGGGCTGGTGGCACAAGTGCCTGCCTGGCAAGTGCAAGGTTGTAAGTTTGGACCCCAGTCCTGAAAGAGAGAGAGAGAGAGAGAGAGAGAGAGAGAGAGAGAGAAAACAAAAGTCTGTAAAGCAGAAGAAATATGTTTACCTGAAGATGACATCCAAGAGAGGAAGAAGGAGAGACAAGGGATGAAAAAAAAGATAATCAGAGGTCCAATTTCTATATATACCTTAAAAGCTTAGAATGCCAGAGTTCAAGGGCCAATCTTTGTCTTTTTGAGACAGGGTCTCGCTATGGAGTTCAGGCTGGCCTTGAGCTCACTTTTTGTAGCCCAGGCTGGTCTTGAACTCACACCAGTCCTCCTGCATCAGCCTCCCAAGTGCTGGGACTTTCTACCTATTTGGTTTTGTGTGTATTCCTTTAATTCTTAGCCTAGTTGAGAATTTTAATCTTCCAATTTTTTTAGCCATTTCGAGTATCAAAAGATTCTCAGAGCATATATAATTTAATATATGATCTGGACTTGCCTTTTTCTTCATCTTTGTTGGACATTTTGCAAGAAACACGTGACACATATTTTGTAATGGAATTTTTTTGGCTTCTTTGAACATTTTCATTGTTCACGTAAAATGTAGGTAGTGTGTTATCACTTTATTTTTACTTGATGACCAATTTTGTAGGGCGTTAAAATAAAAAAAGTATCTTCATGTATTCACTAATCTTTATTTCTCTGAAACTTTTTCTTATATAGAACCCAAATAAACTTTCTTCTTTGCTGTATTTATTATTTTTATAGGAAAATGGAAATAATCTGTTACCACATTCGTAAATGACATAAATCAAACTCTCATATGTAAGCATCATATTGTCCCTCTAGTATAAGAAAATAAAAAAAAAATAAGATTTGAAATGTACAATAGATATTGTGAAATATAAAGAAATTTATCAAAAACAGGCCAACTTTGTTGGGAAAAAGGAGATGATAAAGAATGAAATAGAAAAAAAAAAAAAAAGAATGAAATAGAAAAAAATACATGTGTGGCACCGGGCGTGGTGGTGCACGTCTGTAATCCCAGCACTCGGGAGGCTGAGGCAGGAGGAATGGTGTGAGTTCGAGACCAGCCTGGGCTACAAAAGTGAGCTCAAGGCCAGCCTCAACT
>PVJA010002605.1:0-104616 GCA_004027025.1 Myocastor coypus
AAAAAAAAAAAAAAAAAAAAAGAAAATCAAAATAGGTAGTCTTTACCTCAAACTGATAAAAATCATTTATGACAAGCCAATAGCCAACATCATACTAAATGGACAAAAATTGAAAGCCATCAATTTAAAATAAGGAACAAACAAGGATGTCTACTGTTATGACTCCTATGAAATGTAATTTTTGAAACATTAGCCAGAGTAACTAGGCAAGGGAGAGAAATAGAAGGAATAGTGATTGGAAAGAAAGAGAAATTACCTTTATTTGCAGATGACATGATGCTGTATGCAGAACCCTAAAAACTCCATAAAGGCACTTTAAGACTTAACCAAATTCAGTAGCATACAATACAAAATCAACACTCAAAATAAATAGAATTTCCGTACACAAGCAATGATGCACTGAGAGAGAAATTAGTGAAAACTATGACTTTCACAATAACATCCAAAAAAATGACATACTTAGGAATCGATTTCAAAACAGTAAAATATTTATACAGCAAAATTATAGTACTATTAAAAGAGATTGAAGGTTTTCAGAAAAGTAAAAGATATTCCTTACTCCTGGATAGGAATAATCAACATTGTACAAAATGCCCATACTCTCAAAATTCTTAAACAGATTCAATGCAATCCCAATTAAAATACCATTAGTATACCTCACAGGCCTAGGAAAAATATTCCTAAAATTCATCAACACCAAAAGAGACCTATAATAACTAAGGCAATCGGGGCCCGGCGGGATGGCTCAGTGGTGTAAAGCGCCTGCTTGGGAAAGCTTGGGCGGTTCAGGGACTGCGGTTCAATCCCCGGCACCACATGCTACGCCAGCCCTGCCCTCCGGGTGGGCTGAGCCGGCAATGAAAATGAGTGAATAAACAAACAAAGGTTCTGAAACAAGAAAAATAAATAAAATTAAAAAAAAAAAATAAATAACTAAGGCAATGCTGAGAAAGGAAGCAAAGGCACGAGACCTCACAATCCCTGACTTGAAATCATGCTACAAAACTACTGTGATAAAATCAGCATGGTATTGCAAAAAAAATAAATCTGAGGATTAATGGAGCAGATTAGAAGATGAGCATACAACTAAAAACACAGTCAGTCACCTTATCTTTGACAAAGGAGCCGAACATGTTCATTAGAAGAAAGATAGTCTGTTTAATCAAAACTGGCTTTCCACATATGGAAGACTAAAATTAGAGCCATGAGTATCAGCAAGCACAAAATACAATCAAAATGGATCAAAGGTTTAAGTATTAAAGCTCAAACTCTAAATCTTCCAGAGGAAAAAGTAGGTAGAAATCTTAAAGACATAGAGATAAGTATAAATTTCATGAATAGAAACCAAACTGCAGGGAAAATACTTCAAAGCATCAATCAACAATTGGGATATCATCTTTTCCAAAAGTTTCTGTACATCAAAAGAAATCAGCAACAGAATAAAAGAAAGCCCATGAATCAGGAAAAAATTATAGTGGACTGTCCTTCAGACAAAGGACTCCTATCTAAAACATATAAAGAATTTTTAAAAATCAGGCCTCCCAAATTCGAAGACCCAGTCCAAAAACGGGTATCTGAGATGAATATTCACTTCACAAATGGAGACTTTCAAATAGCAAGTAAATGTATGAATAAATATTGACCATCATTGGTCATTCAAGAGATACAAGTTCAAGAAATGCTGAGATTCCATCTTAAGCCTGGAAAAAATGATTATCATCAAGAAGTCAACCAATAACAAATTCTGGATGGACTGTGGGGAAAAAGGAACTTTTCTCCACTGTTGATGGGAATGCTCAATTTGTCATAGCTAAATCTTGGAAACAATCCAAGTGCCTATCAACTGAGGAATGGATAAAAAAGGTGTGGTACTTTTACACAATGCAGCATTGCTAATGTGTTAAAACACAGATAAACTTGAGGCTTTTATGGGTAAGTGGATTCAAATTGAGACCTTACTGGTAAATGAAATAAATCACACCTTCATGTGCAAATAGAAGAACCAATTAAATGGAAAGGAGACGCTTCAGTGAGTATGAGGAGAAAATAAGAGGTATATGCAGGTAGCTTGGATAACTGTACTACTGATTTCTGCTGGTATACGGAAATGAGCATTTAATGCCTAAATTGTTTTTTTTAATTTTTCTTATAACATTCTCTTTTTATAAATCAATTTTGCCTGTTTATATCGGGTCATCTATCTATCTATCTATCTATCTATCTATCTATATATATATATATATATTTTTTTTTTTTTTAACCCTAACCCTAACCCTAACCCTAACCCTATATCGGGTCATCTAAACAACTAATTTGAAGATAACATAATGCAACAACCATTGTAGAATTCCTTTTTTTTTACTGAAATTCTATGTTGTTTCTAATAGTTTTTCTCTGTACCTTTTCATTTTCTACTTAAAAATAAATAAATGCAGTTATTTTCTTAAGGTAAGCTGTAAAGCTCATTTTTATAAAGCAAATAAAATTTTTCTATTTTTCATCAGATATTTGGAGATATTAATAAAAAGATCATTGAATTGAGCGGAAGTTTTCTGTTTTTGTTTTTGCTTTTTTTTTTTTTTAATACAAATATATAATAGTAGCATGGCTGGCCAAACAGCTCAGTGGATTAAAGTGCCTGCAAGTAGGTGCAGGGGCCTGGGGTTCTATCCCCAGGCCTGCCGTGCTGGCCCCAGCCCTGAGGCATGATGAGATGGCAGTTGAGACTGGGTGTGGTGGCGTTGGCCTGTAATCCCATCTCTTGGGAGGCTGTAAACAGGTGGATCACTATGAGTCCAAGCTAGTAGTCAGAACCTGAACACCCTGCAGACCCTTTTCTAAAGTACAAAAAAGTAAATAAAATAAAATAATAGTAGCCCACTGCCCTAGCCCATACTATTCTATACTTCAGTAGACACACAACCCTAGAAAATAAGATGCAAAGGGGACCATACATCTTCCTTGCTTTTTTTTGTTGTTGTTGTTGTTATTTTAGCAAGTTTCTTCTTGTATTGGGGAAGTTGTTCTACCACATTTGGATCAAGCCCTCTTTTAAGACCTTGTAACCTCTGAGAATCTTGTTTCCTTGAAGTGGGTTTTCCTTTTCTTTAAAATCATGTTTTAAGTTGTACTGAAATGTATAATAGCAGTAGAGACCTCTGCTTTAAATTATCTGAAGTCTTGACTGAGTATGTCCTTAATTTACAGATTCAAGTGTGGAAATCAAAGCTCTTGTCTATGGAAATTTTGTGTTGTGAGTTTATTGAAAGTTAGCCGGGCGTGGTGGCGTACGCCTGTAATCCCAGCACTTGGGAGGCGGAGGCAGGAGGATCAGTGCGAGTTCGAGACCAGCCTGGGCTACAAAAGTGAGCTCAAGGCCAGCCTCAACTGCATAGTGAGACCCTGTCTCAAAAAGACAAAAAAAAAAAAAAAAAAAAAAAAAAAAAAAAAAAAAAAAAAAAAAAAAGAAAGTGAATGATATATATTTTTTTCTGTCATCCTAGCAAATAATGTCAGAAACGAGTTCAGTGTTTTACGTACTCTCATTATATAATGCCTTTCTGAATTAAAACAGAAAATCAGCACTACTTTTTTTCAAGTAGTATAAGGGAAGCCAATTAAAATTTATTTAGTAATAATAATTGCATAGTTCTGTGCACTGAAGAACTCTCTGTTCCTACCTTTAGCCAAATACTATGTGTTGATTTGGAAATACTAGTGGGGGTCTCTCATAGTTATTTTGTTCATTTCAAAAAGAATCATTCCTGTTACAACAATTTAACTATGGAGGGTATGGTTTTAGAACTCAATAACTTCCTCAAACTGAACATATTAAATTACTTTCAATTTCCTGCCAAATTTTATAGGTAGGTTGTAAATGAAAAGCTGCCTCTGCTCTTCATTATCACTATGTATTATAGTTTTTTTAAATAAAAATGTTATTTACTTGCACCTACTGTCAGATATTAAACTACAGAGGCATCCATCAACAGTTCTGTTGGCACTGCAAAGAAAAAAGTCATGTAACAGCACACCTGGCTTTAGTGTTATAGCTGAGTTAGTGTAGCTGGGTGACTTTGATATGTCAGAAGAACTAATTATGTCCCATCAAAGGACTGAAGAAATTGCCATTTTTAATGAAAAGTAAGTTATAGGAGGAGAAAATGATTTTAGGCCAAGCAATAAAGAAGGTGTATAATTATATACATTCTTTAAATTCTTGTTAGACTTAGTTAATTGACATGTTACTGTCCAATAATAGGGGATAAAACTGTTAAACATGAATACCAGAACAAAGCATTTGGTCTGTAGAGAAACTTGGTAACTTTAAGCTGAGTCTTTCTCCCTTCAGTTTTCATTCCAAGTAGATGCAAATTCCTCTCACCATTATTTATGTTTATACATATTTTCATTTTATATAGATTTGAATAAGAGATAACTGTTAGTAACATGTTGTGCCCTTTTAAATGAAGATAATTTTCCTAGTGAAGGATGATATATTTCTGAGTTTTCACTTCTGGCATGTATAAGTATATAGCAATATATCTATTTGAATGTGACACAGACACACATAAATTTAATTTTTTTGGAAGGCCATACTGAGGGGAACACAAAGTGAGTCCTGCTGTTTTGTGTATAAAGATTAAGAGCAAAAGTTTCCATTGTTAACTTTTAAAGAATGTATGTGATTATTAGTGATGTCTTTTTTTTAGAAAGTTGAAAATTATGGGAATGCTGTACGGGAAGAAAGAAATGAAGCATGCAGTGGTTATTTGGGTTTACAAGATTGACAATGATGTTTTTTTCTTTACAGAAAGTTCAGTACTTAAAGCAGAAAGCTGTAATTGTTGGTTGCTTAGATGCCCTTAGCTATTTAAGATGTGGAAAGATGTGAGCTATAAATGTCTCACTCCTATAATTGTCGTCTCTTCAGAATGCTTCAATTGTAGGTGTTTCATAAGAAGGATTCCTGAAGAAATGATTTCTGGCAGCATTCTGTAATGATGACAGTCAGGTTTTAAAATTACCATTGTAAAAGAAATGAAGCCATGCTCACTACTGGGTATCACCCTGACTCCTGAGGCTCCCCTTTTTGCATCTCAGATGGTAGCTCTGGCAGGAGCTATGGCAGGGCAAACAGCAAAGAGCAGTTATTGTAAGTGCTTAGAGTTGGTGAACTTCTGAAGGTATATCATGGGTTTTGGATTTGTGATATTGAAGGGTTTTTGTACTGAAGTGAATCCTAAGGTAGCAGCTGGGCCAGATCAGAGAGCACTAGGTTGTCAGTGAAAGCTGGCTTCTAGTATTACCCCTTATTCTCATTTACCTTATTATGCAGGGGAGGTCACCTCATCTCTTTTAATACTTTCGGACCTTGCTCAGTTTAAGAGCTCGGATACTGTGACAGTGACAACATGGGATACAACACCATGAATATGACTTATAGCTTATGTTAGGAACCAAATGCTTGGGTTTTGAAGATACAGCAAGACTTTAAAAAAAAAAAAAACCCTCTGGATTGTTTGCAGTATTTGCCCTTCATAAAGTTCATAAAGATTGCCAATTATCAGGAGTAAGAGGTTGGATAATTGAATGCTTGGTTGGAGGTGGCTGTTGTATACTTACTTGTGCCTAATCCTTTTGTGTACTTACAGCTCATAGCTTAATTCTCAACTAGGTTTGCACAGTCTGGATATCATTAGATTTCTTCTTTAGGCTCCAGTCAAATTTAAATAGGCTCTAACTAATGATTAGCATAGTTTTAGGAGTGAGGAAAAAGCAGAATTCTTCTCAGTTTGTTTTATTAACTGTGAAATAGCTAAGCATCCTCCTATATTCATTAATATAATATGACATCCTTCTCTGAAAGACGCTTTTCACTTTTTTCAAAGGAGCTACCAAAGCTCACGAAAAGAAAAGAAAGGATTTGTTGTGGATGTGCTTTGAGGAAATATGGAAATGTTTTATGATTTAATATAGTTTAGCATGTTGGGCTTAACAGCTATTTGCATCTCCATCTTTTTGTTGGTTGCCTGCAAATTATACCACCATGGCCCAGTGAGATAGCTCAGTGGACTAAGTACCTGCTTAGGCAAGTGCAGAGACCAGGATTAGATCCCCATCACCACATACCCCACTTGCCTTGCCTCTATGCATCTGAACTGGTCACCAAGACCAGGTGTGGAAATGCATGCCCATAATCCTAGCTCTGGGGAGGCTGAAAGCAGGGGGATCACTAGGAGGCCACACTGCATAGTGAGACCCTGTACCAAATACTATATATATATCACTATATGCATGATAATATATATAAGTATATATTATATATGTTATATATACAGAGAATATGCAGTATAGCAGAGATAGTAAGCACATACATGTATATGTGCATGTGGAGTATGCAAAAGCCTTATTATCTCCCAGATTACTTTCTCATGGACAGGCTATCTGGTTTAACTATTTAAAAATATTACATAACTGTACAGAAAGCCCTAGATAACTTAGGAATAATTAGCAAGAAATGGCATCAGCATCCTGCAATTATGTTAAGACAAACATGCCACAGTGCTGTTATTTATGTGTATCTCTTGATATCCTGAATTAGTATTTTTTCTTAATTCATGAAGAAAAAATTAGATAAGTCTTGGTAGTAAGATCTTCGGATCTATATGTTGTGTATGATTAGAAAATTTTACTACGACTTCTTCCTCCAGACAAAGTAGCATTCTACTTTTGGAAACAGTTGATATTCACCACATAGTTGAGCAAAGATAAGTGTTTTGTGAAGTCTGGCCATTAGAAGAAAACATGACTAAGTTGAATAAAAACTGTCTTTACCTGCTTGTTTCTTTTTATTAGTTTTCAGAGTGTCCCAAGATAGTTAATGCTTAGTTTTGCTTTGGTTGATCTATTTTTGGGAATCTATGCCTATCAAATAACATTTTTGGAGGATGCAGATAAATTGCTTAAGGCTTTTTAGAGGGTGCAGTGAATAGATAGTTCAAAAAATGCAACCACTTAAACTTAAGAAATCTTAATTAGTAGCTATTTTTCAGTACACTGCCATATATTTTACATATAACCTCGATTATATATTGACAAAATTAGAGAAAAAAAGTAGAAAGGTTTGGGTTTTTTTTTTTCTTTCAGTCTAAAATGACTCAACATTATTATTTATAATGTCTTTGAAAATTAATTTTCTTGTTTTGATGTTTGTAGATGGTCCCTGACAGTGGCATCGTGAAGCTAACTGTGAAAGATTTCTTCTCAGTACATTTCAGTTCTTAGTACATTTAAGGCCAGGTTAGTAGAAAATCTGTGATATTGCCTATGTACTTTGCAGGAAAGTTTTATCTTACACTAGTGGTTAAAGGGTGGGTCATGTCTTGCTCTTTAGGGTCTATATATCATGTCTTCCCCAGAGCTTTTCAATGCCTGATTTTACACATGTCCTACACCTTGCATTTACTGGGATTGGCAAAGTTAGGCCCAGTCTCAAGAACTGTGATCACCAAACCTGCTGTCTGAGTTGCATAATCTGTCTCATACTAAGTTCTCTCAGTGGTGAAGTGGAACTGGAAAACCAACTGTCTGTAATTTCTTTTCCTGTCTTCACTCTTTTTCTTTTCTTCAATACTGAGGATTAAACCCAAGGCCTTTACACTGAGCTAGAGGCTCACCAATTTTTACTTTTAGAGACAGGTTCTTGCTAAGGCACTAAATGGCCCAGGCTGGATTCAGGCCTTGTTTTCAATAGTCTGTGTTTTCATGGCATAATGCTTCCATTGCTGTGTGGCTCTGGGGTATGCACACCACACAGTTTTATTCCTTTTCCTCCCCTTGCCCTTCCTGCTTCTCCTTCCTCCATCTTGATCGCTTACTACTTGACAAAGTTCTAGCTCCCTACTTCCTATTATCTATTTTTAATTTCCTCTTTTTTATAATTTTGGCTTCTCATATAGCAGAAACCATGCAATATTTATGCTTATGCATCTCTGTGCATCATTTTCCTACAAATGACTCAAGTTTATTTTTCTTTATGGGAAAGTAATACTTCACTGTGCATAAATAGTATATTTTCTTAATTCATTAATTTATTGATGAACATACAGGCTTCTTCCAAGGTTTAGCTATTATGAATTATGCAACTATCGAAATGGGTATATAAGGCCGGGTATGGTGGTACACGCCTGTAATCCCAGCACTTGGGAGGCCAAGGCAGAAGGATTGGTGTGAATTCAAGATCAGCCTGGGCTACAAAAGTGAGCTCAAGGGCAGTCTGAACTGCATAGTGAGACCCTGTCTCAAAAAAAAAAAAAAAAAAAAAAAATGGGTATATAGACTCAAGCTTGTGATCCTATCGTCTCAGCCCCCAGAGCGTTGGACTTATATGCTAGGCTGGGATTGTGCTGCCAGCCCTAGTGTATTTAAAATGTTTTTTCCACCATTTTGGTTTGATTTTACCAAGAAAATATTTGAGAAGCTATAAATACTTCAGTCATCATACATATCCAATAAGTATTAAAGACTGTCTCCATCATCACCTTGTCCTCCTCCTCATCACCCTCAAGGCTTGTGCACTCTATAACAACTATATAGGTGTTTTACTTTCCATAACACTATTGAGATCTAGATTGTTTATTGAATCAGTTTTTATTAGTGATGCATAAAGAGGTACATTTTATGGAGGGAATAAGTACAAAGTGGTAGCTAAGTCTTTCATCTCTCCTAGGACTAGAAGAGAGACATCTTAGATCAAAGGAACAAGTTCTGTTTTTCTGTTGCCCATGAGGACCATTGGAAATGAGACTATAGCTAACTGAAGAGCAAATGGGGTGAAAAATATTAATAAACTGTCTATAAATTTGGAGTAAGACTGCTGAAAAGAAACAAGTCCACCTTACTAAATAGAAATAGGTAACATTTTTGTAATTCAAGTACTTTTCAATAGAATTATAGTTTCATAACCAAAAATGTGTAAAAAGAAACCTGAAATCTCATACTTTCCCCAAAGTAATCCTAGTACTTTATTTATTTATTTTTATTTAGGTATTTGATTTGGCACAGGATATCACTGTGCAGCTCCAGCATGTAGTGATCCTGTTTTCAGTCTTCCCAGCACTGGGATTACAGACCTGCACCACCACGCTCAGATCAGTTCTCTGCTCATCACACCCCAGGGGTGGGGCTGATGCAATATGTGGGACTGGGGATTAAGTCCTGGTTCCTGTGCTTGCCAACACACGTGCTTAGTCTGCTGAGCTATCTTACAGGCCCATCCTAGCACTTTAAATAGAATTAAAAGGTTCCTTCTAGAACTCGGAGAGGTGGTGCATGCCTCTCACCCCAGCATTACAGTGGTTGAGACAAGAGGATCTGCTGTGAATTTGAGACCAGCCTGAGGACTACAAATGTAAGCATAAGGCTAACACCACTGCTTAGTAAGACCCTATTTCAAAAGAAAAACAAGCAGAATGAAACGGAAAAAATGTTCCTTCTGGAAGAAGCAGCATTTTGAAAAGTATAAACATAAAGCTAAAGCAAGTGTGTATGTGTAGTTGCTTTCAGAAAAATATGCTTATTGAACAATACTTGTTCTACTCATACCACATGTTTATTTCATTCTCATGAAAATCTTGTGAGGTTACATTATATTATTTTTGTTTTAAAATAAAATAGCCATATAATAACCTGGATATCTGGGCCTGTCCTTCCTGAGATTGATTGTTCAAAGGGTGTAACTGGAAATAGGGCTGAACCTAATTATAGATAATATGTCTAGTTTGTTACATACACATTTGAATTAAATGGTGAAAGCCTTGAATATGTGTAGACTCCAGTTTCATCTTACCAGTATTGTTTAAAATACTTTTTGGTTTAGGGAAGAGATGCTGAATGTGCCACACACTGCTCCTCTGAAATGCTGGCTGTGTGTTGAAACAGTGTCTCAACACGAACATCATCACCAGAACAAATTCATTTCTCCCATGTTGCATTGCTAAGTGCTATTAGCATGTACTTGACCATCTGCAGAGAAGAGCTCAATTGCAAACTCAGTTTTCCACAACTTCTGTCCACAATTTAGAGACTTAATCAAGTAAAGCTTTAAACTGTTCAGAAGCCTTTTATTTGATTTTGCAAACCACAAAACATTTCCAAACCTAACCCAACTTTAAGGAGTCGAAGTAGTAAGTAGACCCACTACTCTAATGAGTCTTCTTGAGTTTATCTTCATAGAGGGTACATGGAAACAAGTCTTACCCTTGTGGTTTTCCATAGACCAGAGTAAAAACTTTTAGTTCTGTTTTCTCAGCCTATTTAATAGATTTCCATCATAACTTAGGCCATCCAACAACATCAGCATTTGACCTCCTTATAAAACATCAGGAGAGCAGTCGCCATTGCTGTACTACCAATGTCTTCAGGAGAAATTGCAAGCTCTGTGAAATCTCATTTAGAGAATTCCTAAGCACTGCTCTCCAGCACATTGGATCTTGATATTTTATGAGCTGTTCCTTAGACTCTGTACTTCTCTCACTCTTGGCAGCTCTGATTAATGGTCTTTAGACTCAACACTACTTTTTAACAAGGAAAAATACTCAAAAGTGCTAAGAAGTAACTTCTTAGACCTGCCTTAGTGCTGCAAGATAGAAACATTCAAGATTGATGTCTATGTAACTTATGAAATCATGTAAATAAATATAATTGATAATATCTGTTCAGGGGTAAGTCAACCGCATAAAAATGATTTGGTTGATTTTAGATTAGATAAGACAGTTAAGAAGTGAAATATTCTTTCTGGGCCTGAAAATAAGGGAGATATGAACGCTTGGGATGCTCATCCTTTGAGGGAGTACAAGACAGTTGGTCTGTTTAACATCAAGGTATTGCATAAAGGCAATTTTGGTTAAACGGGACTTTAGTCTAATGACTGTGACTGCTTTCCAGTCACAACTGGTATCTGTTAGGCAGTTGAGGTCTTTCCAAAGGATGCTGAGCACTTGTGCAACAAACCCATTGAGACAATTCGATATTAGTTTTAAATTTCAATTTAAAGTTCCAACTTTTCAAGAATAGGTAAACTGAATCTCTTTGGTTTTTTCATGTTTTTGTCTGGGGAAAGTAATCTGTTGGATGGAGGTGAATAGTAATTTGATTATGTTGCTGTAATTCATTTATTAATGGAGCATTACAATCCACAGTAGTGTATTTCCATCTCAGAACCCACAAATTAACAATTAAATACAATCATCTGTCTAAAACAATGCGATTATTTTTATTTAAGCTTATATCAGAAGCTGAGTCACTCACAGACTGTATACATCATTGTTTAAAAAAGCATTAATAGAATATCACTGAAGCTGAGGTCAGGCCTTATTTTGCATGTGCACAGGGATACCATGGCAATTGTTCATCCAACCTACAGCCCAGGCACTTTGAGGTTGCCTCTTCTGTGTTTCAGCTAGATAGAGTAAGTTTGGAAAGGAAAACCCTCAAGAACTTATGCCATGTTAAAAGTAAAATTAATTCGTTTGATAATAGTAGTGAACTAAAATCAAAAGAAATCACTGTATGTGAAGATTGTATTTTCTTTATCTCACAACATTCATGAAACACCTGTTCATGTGTGGCTGTGTACCCTTTTATACCTTCTGGGCTTTGTAGCAGAATTAAAATCATATCTGTGTCCTAAAGCAGCATTCAGTGAAGCTATAAATGTGAAATAAATATGCATGAAGCTAAATAGTAATGTAAGGCAAGTCCACAAGAATTATAAGATGAGATAATGGATGTTGTAGCACCAAACATTGCATTCTGTAAGTTGGTGACAAAGGCCTAACTGTGGCAGTCTAGTGCCACATCCTAGTACAAGGACCAGGAGTGCAGGAAGGTAGACTTGGGTTCAGAATTGCATGTATAGTAGATATTTTATAAATACTAAACTGAAAGATGGTATAACGTGGGCCAGCATGATGGTTTTGGGAGTCCTTCTGCTTTCCTAATAGTGTAAGAAAATAACCTTCAGTCCCTGGTCAAGAGGTTTCGTTTGATTCCACATTCAAAAGTTAGTGATAAAATATATGCATCTGGAGAAAAAAATGTATATACATTAGACTACTTTGGATCTATGTGGTTGTTATATAAATAAATGGTATATGAATAGGTTTTCTGTTATTTGGACACTGTCACTGATTTTCCCCTCCTTATCTTTGTCTAAGAATTTTACTACCAAAAGCCATAGAAGACCAAGGAGATGACTCAGTGTAACTGCCTGCCAAGGCAAGCACAAGGACCTGGTTTCAGTCTGCAATACTATATGCCATGCTATCCCACCCTAGGCATGCCAAGCCAGACAGTGAGACTTGATGTGGTGGTACAGGCCTTTAATCCCAGCACTGGGGATGCTGAAAGTGCAAGCTACGTACTAAAACCCTATACCAAATGCATAAAATTAAAAAATAAAAGCTATAACTATAGCAAAGCAAAAGTGTTACAGAGTACCAACTAAGATAAGCACATGGCAAAAGGCCTGCTAGCTACAGTGACACAGGGTCATCTTTTCCCAATGCACACCCTATCATCCTCTTTCTTTTTTATTAAGTAATAGCATATGTTGTATGGCAGCTATGGTAGCATCTCTGCTGTCTGGAGGCTATTGTTTTGTATGCAGATGTTACTTTGTATCTGAAACAACTGTGACACTGATCATTTTCAACAGGCACGATATTATCTCTTACTATCATCCACTACCTCTAGGAGAATATTTGAGGAATCTGTATCTAATTACCTATGCAGCTAATTGCCTCTCCCATGTTAAGCAGCATCAGTAATCTCATTTCCCTTTCAAGTCCATTTCATGATATCAGCCAGTATTATATTGTCCTTTTTAATGATGGCCAACTCACACCCAGGACTTGATGAGAGTTGGCTGCTCAGGACATGGCTACATCTTGTGTGTCTTCCACAGAATTGTTTTCTCTTTTACACTGTGCTGTTAAAGGCCTATACATCTGAATCATCTCCCCATTGTTCCATTTGTTTGATTAGCATTGCAATAGTGTGACAAGACACTATATCAGTAGTAATCGATCTGATTAGCATGGAGATGATATGAACACAGATTGTATTGATGTTTAATAGTGTAGGCACCCAGGTGCTGTAAACATTATAGTTATTTTTGTATGCGGTGTGCAAGGTCTCTGTAATGAAGACAGCAACCACAGCAGATTTTAGAGCTCAGTGATTTATTTTCTGCCAAGTGCCACAATGGGTCTTGCATAGTATATGGCACTCCTGTGCTGGATCCTGCACAAAATATTTTAATCAGTGTTCAAACTATTACAAAATTTTTCACTGGGCAGATTTTAATGTTTCTTTATTAAGGGTTGTTTGTCATGCTTCTATAAAAAAAATACTTCAGTGTCATGGAAAATAAGCCATTCTTCTCTAAACTGTGTTCTCAGGCTATTTTATTATTTTAATGTATCCTATTTATAAAAGACCTGCTGGGACTCACACTCTGTTCATATCACATAACCAAGCATAATATTTACCATAGTGTCCATTTTCACTTAGATTATATTTTTCTTCTTTTTTTTTTTTTTTGTCTTTTTAAGACAGGGTCTCACTGTGCAGTTCAGTCTGGCCTTGAGCTCACTATTGTAGCCCAGGCTGGTCTCGAACTCGCACTGATCCTCCTGCCTCAACCTCCCGAGTGTATTTTTTTTTTTCTAAAGATCACTTACTTATCTGAATTTTTCAGGTAACAGAAGAATCAAGAGCCACCATTTGGAGCTGGCTCTTGGCAGTCCATCATGAACAGAAGGAAATCTCTGCCAAGGAACATTTCATGTAAATTGATGTAACCCTCTGCTGGGATATAAAAAAGAGAGGGAATTCCTAGAAAAATAACATGCCTTAGACACTAGTAATTAATAGTGCTATGTGTACTTCTATAGACACTTTTTTTAATAAGAAGAACATATTTATTGAGGGAAACAAAGTTCCTATCCAAGAGAGGAAGGGGGGGGAGGTGTCCCGACTGGGTGGTCCCCTATTGAGACACTTTTGATAAGCTAAGAGAAGTAGAGATCCGAAAGTTCCCATTTTTTGGTAAAAATATTTAGAGATTAAAGATTTGTACCATTTAATAATTGGGCGGTTTTGTAGATTTCTAATTCCTCTACTGAGATTAGAATGTTCAATAGTAGAAAAATAGGTGAAGATAAAATTTAAATGTATTCCTCAGAGTTCTATTGTCATCCTTAAGCATATCTATGCATCTGTACACATATGTACATACATATTCATAGCTACATATATATACACAAATATACACTGCACATGCAATTTATTCTCCTGTTCATGTGTGTATATATTTATACATACGTAAACATATATATACATGCAGATTCATATATACAGTGTCTGTGCAATCCCTGCATCCTGCTCAGGGTATATGCATCGGCACACATATCTTGCATGTGTGCGCCACATTCATTTATGATAATCCTGGGAAGCATGGGTCTGCTTTCTTTCTCCTCTTTCCCTTTGTCATTTCTTTATTTCTTCCTTCCTTTCCAAAAGTCAAACACAATTACTTGTGCCGTTTACTATTCTCACTCTTCCTTCTACGTCACTGAGGAGACGAGCTTGTGGTTGGCTTTGTTGGGGACAATCTCCCTCATTGCTGTCATCATCAGACTGGAGCACTGCTCTTTGCCAGCCAATGCTAATCTATGTACATCTTTCCCTTTGGATACTTTTACTAAATGTGCCCATGTTCTGGCCCTTAGTAGTTAGGAGTCCTCCCTCAGGCACTCTTAGTGCTTTGTATGTGGCTCCTGTTTGCATATTGTTGTGTCTTCCTCTTGGAATGAGAGTTCTTTGATGGCAACAGTTGACAGTCATCAGTGTCTGTGTATATGGAAATCAGTGCAATGCTTAGTATTTATTATTCATTTATTTATTTAACACATATATACTAAATGCTTCATGCAGCTCTTATGTGTGTGCTAGGGGGGATGAAAATATAATTATATGACAGATGGTGGGGAATAAGTAGATAGGAAGAGCCTGGGAGCCAGGACAGTGTACAAAATACTGTCTTAGGAAGGGAGAAGAGGAAAACATTGCTGTGATGAAAATGGGGAGAGCAAAACCTTGGGCCTTGAGTCCATGGGAACTCTGGCAGCAATAGTAGGGGAGCATGTGTGGCTGGACCAACAGAGAGGAGGGGAGGTCAGGGGGCAACAGGGCATATGAGCCGCAGTGGCATGTTGGCTTTTTCTTAGATAAAACAGAGGCTCATTAAATAATAGCGTAGGGTTTTGAGGAGGGGATTGAAATGATGTGATGTTTAATGAGAGCAAAAGGGTCAGTAGAGCTGCTGTATGAGCACATGCTGTGGCGTAAGACCTGTCGCTGACTTGGGTCGAGGAGATCAGTGGAGATGAAAAGATGTAGCCAGCTTTGGGTTAGAATTTGAAGAAAGCCTTGAAGGAATTCAACAATGGATTCAATGTGAGGGAAGGAGAAGAAATAAGGTGAATTCTAGGAGTTCTGTTTGTGTGGCTGTAAGAAAGGACTGTCCTTTATTATGGTGAAGAGCCAGCTCAGAAATCTGGGCCAGAGAAAGGGCGGATTGTATTTGTTGGTGTAATGTGTTAAATTAGAGAACTGTTGTGCATGTAGTCAAAACAGTTACCTGACAAATAATTATAAAAGTCTGGAGATTAGAAAATGTCCGTACTGGGGCTGAGGATTTGGCTTATTGGTGGAATGCTTGCCTAGCAAGTTAGAAGCCCTGGCTTTGGTCCTCCAACCAAAAACAGAAAGTAAACCTCCTTAAAAAAATACAGTAGAGAAGGTCCATACTGAGTTAAATTTGGCTGTTTCAGCCTAAATATGGCTTTCAACAAGGAGACTAAATGAGATTACTTAGGAGAGGATGCAAGTTAGCTTAGGGCAGTGGTTCTCAACCTTTCTAATGCCATGACCCCGCAATACAGTTCCTCATGTTGTGTGGCCCCAAACCAAAAAATAATTTTGGTGACTACTTCAAACCTGTAATTTTGCTACAATTATGATTCGGAATGGCTTTAGGCGACCACTGTGTTTTGGTCATTCGACCCCTACCGGGATCGCGACCCACAACTTGAGAACTGCTGGCTTAGGGGCACAGCAATAGCTAAGTACTGGAGAAAGAATAGGGAAATGAAGGAATGGAAAAGGAAGCCAGAAGTGTCCTCACAGCCAAGTGAAGAAAACTTTGAGAGGAAAGGAGTTTGATTAGCTGTGTAAGATGAAGACAGAGTAATTGAAATGGTCCACGGCAACTTGGAGATCATGAGTCCCCCAGGAGATGGCAAATGCGGAAGAAGAAACAGAGCTATGACAGCTGTTTCATGGGATTATGGTGAAGAGTTGAATGAAAGTGTAAAGATTGCAGGAGAAGAATATAGGATCCAAGGAGGAAGTTTCCTAAGATAGTATCAAAGTAAGGTAATGCTTTTCATTTGATGGTTCAATCAACAAGCAAATGTAGGTAAAGATTCTATAGTCTGGGCTGTGTGAAAGTAGCAGCATATGAAAAATATTATTTAATTAAAAATCTTTCAATAACCAATTTAAAATGGAAAAAAATAATTTTAATATATTTAATTCAACTAAATACACACAAAAATGACTTGAATGTATTAGAAAGCATTGACATTATTTGTGTTCTGTTTTCATGCTTTATTGTAATCTGTTTATTTTACATGAAAGCCCATTTCAACCCATGGTGCCACAGTACCAGTACTGGACAGTCATGTATGGCTTCTGGCTGCCATATAGGATAGTCCAGTTCATGAGGCCAGAAAAGAATTATTGCTGACCATACAACAGAATGTTTGTATTCAGTGATTTGAAATATTTAAGACATCAAGGCCAAGATCAAGTTAAGGAGGGCATCCCCGGCTCTGACCAGCAGAGGCTGATCTTTGCTGGCAAGCAGCTAGAAGATGGGCACACCCTGGCTGACGACAACAGCCCAAAGAAGTCCAACTTGCACTTGGTGCTCCATCTGAGGGGAGGTGTTTGTGTTTCCCCTATCTTTTAGCTTTCAACAAATCCCACTGCACTTCAATAAAGTCTTGCATTCCAAAAAATAAATAAATAATAAAATAAAAAATGAAATAAAATAGTTAAGAATGGATACACAATTGTGAGAACTTAATTGTGGGTTATGTTAGCCTTTTTTTCTTCACTGGAACAACCTAAAGGAGGGGAAATTTATTTTGGTTTAGGGATTCAGTCCATTGTTTCAAGGCAGAAACAAAACAGCAAGAGGAACTGGCAGAGGAAAAAGTATTCCCAGAAGGAGCCAGGAATCAAAGAGAGAAGGAAGGAGCCAGGTGTAAGAACTCACCCTTCCAGGTTATGCCCCAGTCACACACTTTAATTGGGCCTACCCCCTCATAGCACAGCCAGCAGTGAACTTCTCAATGTAGGACTCCACTAGTGAGCATGGAGCTACATGATCCAGTCACCTTAAAAACACATGAGGGGCTAGCGAGATATCTTAGCAGTCTTAAAATGCCTGCTTAGGCAAGTGGCAGGTACTGCAGTTCAATCCCCAACATGCTATGCCAGCCCACCCCAGGGGCAAGCTGAGCCAGCCACACACACAAAAGTGAGACTTGCTGGGGGTGTTTAAGTGTAACAAAGTTCAGTAATTAATTTTTTGCACTTATTAAATATGTAAATAAAACCTTCTGCAAACAGAAAATATGACTGCATCCCCTTCAGTTTTTCAACAAATGGGCCATTTCAACAGTATGGTTTGCAGTACAGTTTTAAATAAATATAGTATTAAATATTTTAAAGGAGATTAAGGATTTTTTATAAATTATACAGTTCGTATGCAGATTACTAGTGTCCTTTGCAAAGAATCTATATACTCTATGTGAATATGTTGAAACTGTTATAATAGAATTACAGTTTGCAAGGTTGTATGTTATACAGGCATTTTCTTTAAACCAATACTTTGAAGTGAAGACAAACAGAAAGAAGTACAAAGCAAGTTTGGAATATTTGGCATTCAGTTTTTAGGACAACTAGAGAAATACATGTAAATCCATGTTTTAGTTGCTGTAATTTTTTTTTTTTTAACTTTCTGTAGTAGAGCAAGTCAAACATCATTACCTTAGTTTCCTCACCATTCCAAAGAACAAGACTAACAGGTTTTTCAGTCACAATTCTATGAGTCAACCATAAGTTTCTACTGAACTATGAAGTGTAACAAAAATATGGTGAATGCTAACGTTAAGAAATTTATTATAGTAACAAATCACATTACCATTATATCCCCTCAGAATACTCCTGCTTCTTTTGAACACAATTATCTTGCCACTTTCTTTCTTGTTTTGTGTTTGATACAGGATCTCACTACATAGCTGAGACTCATTAATCCTCCTGTTTTCAGCCTCCCTGGCACTGGGATTATAGGTGTGCACCACTAGGTCCCCTCTTGGTAGCAGGACTGGCTCAGCATGTGGTGGCAGGGATGGAACCCCAGTCCCTGAACTTGCCAGGCAGGTGCTTAGTGCACTGAGCTGTCTTGTAAGCCCCTCTTGCCACTTTCTGCAGCAGTTTGAAGACCTCTTTCCTGTCTATAGTTATACTCCATGTACTGAATCAGTACAACACATTTGCTTTTCATGGTCATGATTTTCAGTTTCAGGAAGAGCCAGAAATTACATAGTGACAGATCCAGTAAACAAAGTGGATGAAGACACACTATAAATGTTTTTATTTGATAGAAATAGTCATAAACAATTGATCAATGAGAGGAGAGCTAGAAATGCAGTGAATCTTTGAAAGAAGTATTATAGTAAAAGGCACACTGTAGCAATCTCCTGAAACTACTATTTTCTTTGAACACACTTATCCCATCACTTTTGGACCTGTCTTTTATTGTAGTGAGTTTTTTTTTTTTTAAATTATTGAGACATTTACTATCTCTTTTGATCACCTTGTGTATAACTACTTGTTACAGAAGTATTGCAGCAAAAAAAAAAAAAAAATGAAGTAAAGAAACGTTGTAAAACTCAATCTGCAAATACTTGAATGCCATTTCTTAGTTGCATCATTTGATATATAATTAGATATTCAAGCTGTATTTCATGAAAATTAAAACTTTTAGGTATATTTTTGAAATTTTTAATGTGTAAAACATAGAATATATAGGATAAGTGAACTAAGAGGGTATAAATTGTGCATTTAAAACAACAATAAGTAAACTTTTGGTTCATAAAAGGAGAGATTATCAGAAATAATAAATTTAATTTTGAGAAGTAATATAAGTTTACTTTTAAAAAGGAAAAATAAAATTTATACTTTGAAAGACAAGAAAAATTAATTGAATACATCTAATCTACAATGTATTTTACATATAAATAAATAAGGAAAACACTTAAAAAAACAATTCTTGCTATAGAGAGGCATGGAGAGGAGGATATATATCCATTTATTCTGGAAGAAATTGAGTTTGTTGGAAAACAATTCATAAGAGAAAGGAAATGTAGAAGAGGTGTTAGATCACTCTTTAAGAAGCATATATATATATATATATATATATATATATATATCTCCAAAATTTTATGAATTTTTTATTATTTATTTATTTATTTATTCCATACTTACCAGGGAAGCATGTATTACACTGAGCTATCTCCCCAGCTGAAACTTTTTAAAAAGATGTTTTTTGTGTTACTACTACTAAGCATGTCTTTTTATTTTTCTATTACCTATCCCCTTAAAACTCAGAATATAATTTAGAAAATCCATAAAAGCTGTACAAGCCAATTAAACTTAGTATTCTTTAATCTATATCGAATGTTATATTTGAAAGATATTTCTTAAATTACCTTTATTTTTCCACCAGCTGTAAAACTCTAGCAATATTTTCACATTATTTACTAAAAAAATTCTAATTTTATGCAAATTAATTAAAATTAAGTGAGTGAATTATAAAAGAAAAGAACTAATAGTAACTTTGCTTCATTGTGCTTTAAGAATATTGTATTCTCCTTCACCTGATCTCTATACGACAATTACTCCATGGTTCTATTTTAACTCACTTCTGAAAACTTATCTTTTATTATAGAATTTGAAAGAATATGTGCTTTAAGCCAACCAAGTAGCAAAAGATTTAAAAATAATTACAATAAATGAAGTATTTCTTGAGTTAAAGTGTTCTTAAAACTAGTATTTTTCTTTTAAGCCAGCATGTTCAACAGTGCACAAAGAATAGTACTATAGATTTGGCATGTAGTAACTATTCTCCTTAAATAAAATCTGAGCACAACTAATTTTTATGACTCTTCACCAATTTGAAGCACTTTGGCTTTGCAACATGGGAGCTCCTCTCTTCACCCTGTACTTAGCCAACTTTCTGCTATGTGACTGTTCTCGGTGCTCATTTCTTCTGTGAAATGGGGGTCTGTACATCTAGATAATATTATTATTTTTAGCTCTACTTGGGATTATAAATAAATGAGATAGTTAGAGGTTAGCTTCTGTAAAGAGGGGAAAAATTTGGTATCAGCAAAATAAAGCATCTATGTACTAGGTAACTAGTGAAATTAAATAAAATGGAATTGGCCCTGGCTCCATTTGTAGCCAGGATATTATTTAGGGTGGTATACAGCACTCTGTTGAGTCAGGCTGCCTGGCTCAAGATGTACAGGTGCTAGCAGTGGCAGTGTGGACATGTTTGTCCTATTCATGCTGACTTTCAGAAAGTATAGGGTCGAAGGGATTTGAGGAAACAAATTGTAACATATATATGTCACTTCATACACTTCCTTACACTTTGTAAGAACTTAATATGTATTAGTAATTGAAATAATCATTAGTATTATTTTGTATTAATATTTGTTTCTTGAAGGAGAGAGGAGGAACAATTAATGTGGTCCTATTAATTAGTAATTAACTAAGAAGGGAGTTGAAAAAAAATCTATTCTCAAGTCCTTACACTTAGAAAAGTTTTTCTGATGTTTAACCAGTGTTAACATCTTTGTTATTTTGAGCCTCTGAGGCCAAGACAGAGTCTCATTGTTGGTGACCATAAAATAAGAAATTCTTAGCCGGGCGTGGTGGCACACGCCTGTAATCCCAGCACTTGGGAGGCTGAGGCAGGAGGATCATTGCGAGTTTGAGACCAGCCTGGGCTACAAAAGTGAGCTCAAGGCCAGCCTCAACTGCATAACGAGACCCTGTCTCAAAAAGACAAAAAAAAGAAAAAAAAGAAATTCTTTACCTATCTGTCTAAATGTAAAACTTCTGTGTGGCATGCATATCATCAGAAAGAGTACCGCATAGCCATGACTTCAGCTTCTGCGGATTCAACCAGTTGCAGGTTATTTATGTCGAACATGCACAGATTTTTTTTATTGTCATTATTGGCTAAGTACTGCCTAATAACTCCTTATATAGTGTTTATACTATCTTAGGAAATCTACAGATGGCTACAAGTATGCAAGAAGATATGCCCAAGCTATTTGCAAATATTATAGCATTTTGCCTAAGAAAATTGAGCCAACACAGAGTTTTGTATCCACAGAAACTCTTGAACATTTTCCAAAAAGTTACCAAGGAATAGCTGCATATTAATAGTTAATTGCAAATCTATGAAAAAGAGAGGTTGAAAAGGTTAGCAAGTGAATAGTAAGGAAATTAAATTTCACATTGACATTATTAATGTATACAGTGTCATAGACATTCTTTTAATGATGTTTTTCTTTATTTTTTTGTTGTTTTACTTTTAAAGATCTTTCAACCTGCTACTTTAGAGGACCTTTACAAATAGTTTTATACTTTAATTCTCCAAGCCTTATATGCTATAAGGTCTTAGGCATATCAGAATTTTGTGGCTTTTGAGGAACTGATTACCTTTATTTTGTAAGTAGTTTCTCATTTATTATTATTATTATTATTATTATTATTATTATTATTTGTATTTTAGTACAGGATCTTGAACATCTGCAGGGTCTCACTACACAGCTCAGACTTGTAGTGATCCTCCTGTTTTCAGCCTCTCAAATGCTGGGATTATAGGCACATGCCACCATGCTCAGTCTCAATCTCTGTCTTAGTGCTCCCCAGGGACATGGCCAGCATGGCATGTCAGGGATCAAACCCTAGTCCCTGCATCTGCCTAAGCAAGTATTTAATCAGCTAACCTTACTGAGCCAGCCCCATAGTGTCTCATTGAAAAGTTAATGCAATTGCTAAGTTTTGGAAGACTAAAAGTTGGTAAATAGTTGCATATACCTTCTATACAGCATGTATTATTTCAGGCAAGAAGCCACAATAAATATAGGCTTATTTAATTTTAATAATAATTTTCTCTCAGAATGAAACTAATGATCAAAAATAAAGAGGAAGACCTACTAGAGCTATACCCTAAACCTTAAATTTTTAATTAATCTTTTTTTTCTGAAATAACTGTAGAATCACATATGGTTATAAGGAATAATAGAAAAAATGCTTTTTACCATTTCCTCTACTGGTCACATTGCAAAACTACAACAATGTCAGAACCAGGATATTGATAACTGATGTAGTCAAGACATAAAACATCACATGAGTGTTTCTTGTTAAAATTCCGGGTCTTGATGCTTAAGTAACCTCAAAGGGATCAACTTAATAGTGAGATGAGATCAAAGAACCATGCCAAAAATTATCAAGAGAACACAGATGATTGCCTTCTACTTGGTAATTGGAATGTTGTGGTAGTCAATCAAGCAGCGACCATGATTAGACAAGGAAGACTAATTCCAACATCCCTTTAAAGTCATGTGAGAAAACCAAGCATAAAGAACAAAGTAAAAGATAGATAGTAGAAAGAAGGGAGATTGATTTTTTGCAAAAGAGAAAATGACCAAGAAATGAGTGGGAGGTGAGAGGAATTAAGATGTATTATACATCTATACCAACTCCCCATTAGAAAGTAATCATTATATTCTACAAATATATGCTGATAAAAATAAAAATCAGAAAACAACTATTTCATCACATGCCTCAATGACAAAAATAAGACCTCAAAAATAGACCTTGGTTGAGTCAACAACAAATAATTTCTATAGACAGTAAAAGACTATATGGAAAACTTAAGCAATCAAGTTAGAAATAATAGCGTCCTGGAATTGGGTAGTAACTATGGTTATTGAACATTGCACTACACTGTATACTTATTTGAGATGGAAAATTTTATCTTACATATATTTGTCACAATAAAATCCTTTAAGCAAACAACAGTAACAAAAAAATGAAACTTTTTTTGTATTTCAACTTCAGACGCTCTGTTTTACATAAATTTCCTCTTGAAATCAGTTATTTTACACAGAAAATGTTGTTTTTATAAAAAGGGCATGGAAATTTAAGACATGCTTTACTATAAGTGGTTCTATGGGCTAATTGATCACTATCTTCACCTGCGCTATTATGATATTGTTGCAAAGATCCAGTACCTCTTCCTGCGTATCTAAATGTTGTACAAATAACAGTTTTTTAAATTTATCCTTATAGTAGCTTTTTGTTGGCTTCTTTTTTTGCGGGGATCTATTTTAGGACGGTTTTGCAGTGAACTTTAGATTGGCCTTGAGATCACTTGGTAATCCAGATTAGTCTAGAACTCCCAATAATCCTCCTGCCTCAGCCTCCAAAGTGCTGGGAATACAGGCATGCACCACCACACCAGGTGAGGCACATGCTTATGCTGTCTCCCCAACCACTTGTCCCTATACCTGTGTCCTAAGTATATCTTTAAATAAAATAGCTTGCTTTCAGAGGAGGGTGTTGTATTGAATATCTTTAATTCACCTCTTCCTAGTTCATGGCACAATCAAAAAGTACATATGTGTTTAACATTTTAAAATGTATTATGATACAGTGCACATTAGCATTAATCTCTCTCAAAACATTTGTCCTTGCTTTGAACATAGTTGTCACTCTGAAACAGTACTGGAAGTCCTTTCGGATGAGTGTACTTAGTTATACCAACATGGCTGCCTGGATGTCCTGAATCATTTTTAAACGTTTATGGTTTTTGTGAATTTGAGGAAGAGCCAGGGGTCACATGTTACAAGATCAGGGGAGTGGTATGTGGGAATGCACTGCCGTGCTTCTTTGCGCCTGCCGTGCAATTAGATGCCCTGACCAGCAGCAGTCACCACAGGTTTGCTGACCCCTCATAAAGAGTCATGAAAGAATACCTACAGAGCTGCTTCTGAAAGTTGCAGGGCAATGAGGTTACAAACAGGGAGGATTGATGGCAGTATATTTTTGCTTTAATATTTTTTTTCCTTTTTTTATTGTATTTTAGGGAAGTGTCTACAGGGAGTTCAGGGTCTCACTACTAGATCAGACTCATACTGATCTGCCTATTTACATTCTCGCAAGAGGTGGAATTACAGGTGTGTGCCACCATGCCCACTCTCAATTGCCACCTCAGCACACTGCAGGTGCAGGACCAGCATGGCAGTCCTGGGGATTGAACCACTGAGCTATTTGGCTGGCCTGATTTTTTCTAATTTAACAATTTATTCTAAGTTTTAATCACACCTGTGTTGGACAAAATGATATAGCCAATGGTGTATCCTGAATTCTCTAAGCTCCTTTCCACAGCTTTTAAAAAATATTTATTTATTTATTTATTTATTTATTTATTTATTTATTTATTTACATTTGTGTATTTGGTGTAGGATCTCAGTTCACAGCTGAGACTAGTGGTGATCCTCCTGTTTTCAGCTCCGCCAGCCCTGGGATTACAGGTGTGTGCAACCATGCCTGGATTCTTTGGTTGGCTCAGTGTGTCTGTAGGGGTGGGACCAGAGAAGCATGTAGGATGGGGGATTTAACACTGGTCCCTGAGGCTATCAAAGCAGGTTAGTCCGCTGAGCTATCTCGCCAGCCCTTTAATTAATTAATTAATTAATTAATTTATTTATTTATTTATTTTTCTTTCCACAGAATTTAGCTTCATGGTGGATCAATCATCAGTAAACTTCTGGTTGTCATCGAAATACCTTAGGAATGATAGGTGATGATGTCAGAATGAACAGGACAGGACATTTTCTGAATGCAGCAGCATTTAGAAAGATCAGTGAGATAGCTATTTAGATTGTGGAGATTTTTCAGTGAGAAAGTGATAGTAATAGTTTTATCAGAGAAGCCATTTTCCTTTATGACTGGTGTTTATTTATTATCTTACTTTTTGCAGAACTGAAGATTGAACTTAGGCCCTTGTGCTTGCTAGACAAGTGTGTGTTCTACTGAGCTATCTCCCCAACCCCTGAATCTTCTAGTTTTAAAGGAACACCTGTATTTAAATATGAGAAAAATTACTATTTTCTTAGCTTATTTTGTAGAACCAAAAAACACTTGGATGAGAAATACAAATTCGAGTTGTAAACAAATAGCAGCAACCTAAATAAAATAGGCCTTGGTATTTCTGAAGCATGGTGATAGGAGTAACTTTGCTATTTATAATAAATGAAAGATCACTCAGCAGATAGCATGAATCAGCTCCCCATCAAGTTTCTGCACACAGTGTTTGATTGCAGCAGGATTCTTTCAGACAGAGGTGGGACACTAAGGCTTTTTCCAGAATGTAGGTAGGTATTTATTTGTTTGTTTGTTTGTTTGTTTATTTATTTATTTATTTATTTTCTAGCCAGCGTGGTGCCTAGAGGTTTTATTTCCATAGGGTTGAGCTTTCAAAATGGCGGTGTTTTGCCTTTTATACAATTTTTGTTTTTATCCCCCATAAATGGCTGCACACTAACATGCTACAGCCTGATTTGATGCAGTCTATTACAGAGCGGTGCTAGATGCACACATGTGGATCTAGGAGTGAACCCAGTCACTCTACCTTACTGAGTATGAGAGAACTACCCCTCCACCACATTCTTCCTGCAGGTGCCGAGCCACACTCTGCCAGGGAAGGGCCCTGCCTTGTTATGAACATGAATTTCTACCCCATGTGTAGTATCAATGTAGGTCTTAGGAATGTTATTTGATAAATTTAATTTATAATAGTTTTATATAGCTATGGCCAACTCAAACCATTACAACAAGCTAAAATTTTAAATTCTTCGAAGCCTAATAGTGTCGTTTCTATCAATAACTTCTAGACACTATGAATCTCACTAACTCTGAATACTATGAATATTGCTTTACAAATTTTCTGTTGTTTAATTTCCTGAAAAGTTTTCTCCTTCTTTTATTATTGATCTAGAATAAAACGGAAGAGTTAATGTGATTCTATCTTTATCTTTTCTTCTCTACCTTTTCATTAAAAAAGCAATCATTGCAGTGGCCTTTTATATGTAAATTTTATTTTGACTCCAACCATCATCTCAGCTGCACAGCAGCTAAAGCTTTAAACTACTGTGGCAAATAGAAGGGACTTGCACAGTTATACAGTATTTTCAGTTTCTGTACAATTTTCTTTAAAACTCAGTGGCCGGTCTTGCTTTAGTGCCGAGATTTCTCATTACATTGTCAATGTCTAATCACCATCCCTTGGTGTACTATTTGTAATTTCTCTGTGTAACAGTATCCTATTTGCTATTGGATGCTACTTGAAATAAAATTATTGATCTGTAACACACACAAGAATTTGAAATCTTCATATCAGAGTATATTGTACCTTTAGAATAAAAGATTTTATTTTTTTCAAATAATTGCTTTACAGTTCTTTATATTCAATTCAATATTAGTCTTTGTTAAACTTTTTGAAAGTCTTTATTGGTTTCCTTTGTTAAACTATTTCTGCATTCACATAGTTTAGGATGGACTTACTAATTAAAATAATTTAGCTTTATCACTACTCACCCAATGACATGAAAATAATACATTACTAAGTATGTTCATTTAAAAGCTGATCCTCGGAGGTGGAGGTAGCTCAGCTGACTAAGCACCTGCTTAGGCAAGCCCAGAGACTGGAGTGAATCCCCAGCACCACATGCTGTGATGGCTCCACCTTAGGCACACAGCTAAGGACAAGTGTGGTGACTCATGCCTATAATCCCAGAGCTGGGGTGGCTGAAAACAGAATCACTACAAGTCCAAGCTGTGCCAAGAGACCCTGTATCAAGTACATAAATTTTAAAAATAACAATAAGTAAATAATAAACTGATCCTTAGCATTCTAACTGTATCATGATGGAGGCCTTCTCATAGACCTGAGGTTAGTTTAAATTCTTTACCTGTTTAATAATATACTCCATATATCTGCCACTCATTTGAGAGTTAGTTTATTTTTATGTACAGTCTTTTTCAAAGACTTTATCCATGTCAAATGTTTTTGGGAAATCTGTATTTACATCCAGATCACCCTCCTATTTTTTTATTTTAATTGAAAAGCACATTTTCCATGAGCATGTTATACTGATCTTGAAATATACTTGTTACAGTGCCTTTAACTTCAGCTTATTATTTAGAATTCCTGAAATTTTTATGAAAGGCATTTTAAAAATCTTAAAGCAAGATTAAAATGTTGAACCATGCTACTTGGTGGCATTTTATGTGTCTCATGACATTTATGTTCCTCACTTTTATTATTCCAAATACATTCAGGTGAAGTGTGTCACTGAGTCACTGATATACTGAATATAGTGATATTTCAGTGACCACCGTGATTTCTTTTCTCTTTAGGTATTTAGTACAGGGTCCACAGGAACTCACTACCCAGATCCTCCTGTTTTCAGCCTCCGAAGCATGGGGATTACAGGTGTGCATCACCACAACCAATCTCAGTCTTCAGTCACTGTCTCAGTGCGCCTTGAGGGTGAATCTGGCACTGCACACTGGGCATTGAACCCTGGCCCCTTCTCATGCCTAACCAGGCATTTAAATCCACTGAACTATCTGGCTGGCCTGCAACCTTGATTTCTAATAAAATTAATGATTTGGAGTAACCGTGTAGCAAAGTGAAAAGAATATAGTTATTAGAGTGAGAGAACTTGAAACTGATTTTTGGGTTAATGTTTTCTTTCTTTATGTCCCTAAGAAAATTATACAAACCCTAAATTGCTGTGCCATCCTTAGAGTTAACAGAGAGAACATGCAGAAAGCTCCAGTACCTGGCAGTACTTCAGTATCT
The DNA here is from genome assembly GCA_004027025.1 of Myocastor coypus. Lineage (NCBI taxonomy): Eukaryota > Metazoa > Chordata > Mammalia > Rodentia > Myocastoridae > Myocastor > Myocastor coypus. The sequence goes on from PVJA010002605.1 coordinate 28,154, forward strand.
GTCCACCTTCTCTTGTGTTCAACCAGATAAAAGCAACCCTAAATAGAAGAAGAAACAACCATGACAGTGCCAGGACATAATGTGTTCAGCAGCAGTCACTATGTTGGAAAGGGATTGCTGGGGCCTGGCATGATACAAAAAAGGAAAGAGGAAGTAGGCTTCTGGCCTCTCCACCCCCACTCTTTTCACCAGTATGAAGGATAAGCATGTTCTCTCCACATCTACCCCACCTGTAATTTTTTTTAATTTGTGTTTCATAAGTTGTGGTTTTGGCTGGGTGTGGTAGTATACACCTGTGATGTCAGCACTTGGGAGGCCAAGAGAGGAGGATCCCCACAAGTTGTAGGTCAGCCTGGACTACATGTCTGACTACTCTGTCTTAAAAACATCAATTATTCAATCAATAGTGGATTTTGGGGCCAGGGAGATAGCTCATCAGCATAAGTGCCTGCTTGGCAAGCACAAGGTTCTGAGTTCAATTCCCAGTGCGCCCCCCCCCCCAAAAAAAAAAGAACAGTGGATTTTTTAAAACTAATGTGAAAGGCAGATACCTTCAGTGTTTGAAGATAAAAGTATTTAAGTATCTGAATCTAAATTCTGAACTGTTGCTTGTATCCACTTTTTAAACTTTATGTAGGATATAGGTTTGTTTGTTTTAAGAAAATGGAGTTGTTTTTGCTCTAGAGGGGCTCTGAGAAGAGTGAATGCTCCCTCTCTATAGGAAGAAGTGTCTCAGCTCTGCTGGACACAAGGTCTGCCTGTGAAGGGGCACCTGGGAAGAGCCAGTGTGCACAGGAGCAGAGGGGCAGGGGGTGTTGAGATGAAATTTTTTTGGACAGTGGCTCCTTAAGTTATTAAGATGAATGAAGTCAGCATGCAACTTAAATAGGCTAGAAGAAAAAAAAAAAAAAGAGAGAGTGACCATGGATTTCTAGGGTCAACTGTTGAACACTGTTTAAAACTTAAAACATTTAGGAATATTTCAGTTAGTGGAAACAAATGAGGATGACCTGTATAAGACCAAGATATCCTAGAGATTAAACCAAGAAAGCAAGAATTTATTTATTTTTTTTAATTATTTTTATTCTTGTTTCAGAACCTTTGTTTGTTTATTCACTCACTTTTATTGGCCGGCTCAGCCCATCCTAAGGTCAGGGCTGGCGCAGCATGTGGTGCCGGGAATCGAACTGCAGTCCCTGAAGCCGCCCAAGCTTCCCCAAGCAGGGGCTTTAGACCACTGAGCCATCCCGCCAGGCCCGAAAGCAAGAATTTAAATGTCCTTAAAAATGAGGAAATAGAAGAGAGGGAACAGGAAGGAGGTAGCAGTTGTCACACTACTTTGTTTTGACTATGATTTTGCTACATACCAGCAGATGAGTCCCAGCCACACTTTGCAGCTTAGGTATCATACCTTCATCCTTCATCCAGATTGAGTAATCAGTTAAATCCTTTTATATGGCTAAGTACATAGGGCACAGTATGTTATTTGGAAGCCATAGTAACCGTTTGTCAAATAGGGAAAATGCAATATAGCTCTGTCTTCTCTGAATATGGATCTGAAGTAGGGATTCTAGTCAGAGTGCAACTGTTTTAGATTCAACATGCTTTGGAATACATAATGCCTCTATTATCACATGCACATAAAAATTGACATTTAAAGTGCAAAAGCCCTTTTTCTCCTTTATTTTTCCTTTTACCATGTGTGTGCACATGAGTGTGTGCATGACTGTGTGTGCAAATGAAGACATATGGAAAGAGGGTTCTCTTCCATGACGGTTGTATATGGATATGGACTGTTTCATTAATGAGAGAATACATAGTGTTTGTATTGTTATTGTTAACCATTTCTTCTGCTCCACTAGGCATCCTGCCTATGTAATGTAGGTGCCATCTTTTATGTTGACAATTTAGCAACCATTACTTTAATAACCACAGCCTCACCAAAACATTAGCTGCTCATAATTGTAAAAGGAATGAGTAAAAATTTGTTATCCTGTTTATCCTTACCTCCACACAGAGAGGAGCCCTGTTTAGTAATAGGGTCACCAAGTTTGTTTGTTTGTTTGTTTGTTTTTTACTTACTTTTAGGTTAAACATTTTACAATAGAATTTTTAAATCTTCATGGTTTCTAAACCATTTGAATTGGGATGCCCAGGGTGATATCCTCAAGGATATATGCTATTTACAGATGAATGACGATAATTAGAAAGCTTAGCATTTCTAGAGAATTGGGTATATTAAAAAGTAAAAGCAAAAATACTTTTGGGAAAGGAAAAAGTGTTGTGTTTTGTTTTGTTTTGTTTTTTGTTTTTTTCAACAACTAAGAAAATACCTAGGACAGATGATGTAAATCCACAGGATCTTGCTTTCAGGTATTATCTTTAAAACTTCAATTTTAGTATACCGTCTACTTTTGCATTTTTATTCGAATGTAAATTATGTCATAAAATCCCTCTGGAGGAAAATTTCCAATACAGTTGCTTTCTCTAACATATATTGCTAATACTGTAGAATAATTTATTGTTTTCAGGAAACTTTACTATGTCATTTTTCATAGGAATACAAGGGAATGTTAAGTTCATTTAAGACTTTCATGTGATTCAGAGTTCATAAGTGTCTATTCATAAAAATATGTCCTTTTATTGATGCTGCACGATTATGCTATATTGTTTCCCAGGCTTGTGAGTATTTTTTTAAGTTTCTTTCTCCCTGTTTCTGACACCCTCGGATTCACTGCAAATTATTTTGTTATCAGCCGATCATAATAATTTTATGCCTTTCCTAAGTCCCTTGATGCTATTATATACTAAGTGAATTAAACAGATATAGGTGTCTTTTGTCAGTTTTTAATGTAAGAAAACAATGATAGCAAAGGAAATAATAAGAAATTCAGAAATATGAGCATATGTGAAGACTTCTTAACCATTGAATCATAAAAAATTGAGCTAAAGAAAATTTAAATATACTTAAGTATAATTATAACATTTTGAACTTAAAATTGAATCCGACATTAGTTGCCTTAGTTCCTGCACAAAGTGGAAGAAATGGAGCTAAAGCATCAAATCTCTTTTTTGCCCATTGTTCTTGTGAATCAGGCTCCCAAGACAGTAGAATATAAGTAATACCTTTCATCTCTTCTACCAAGTGGGAATAAAAGTGTTATCTGAGGTTAACCATTGGAGGGAAATCAATGGTGTCCTCTTTCTTCACAGAAATGTTATATTAGCATTTGTGGTATGCTTAACAAAGAATAAAAATCCGTAAAATTCAGAAGAGTGGAGAAGACTGGTTTAGTTGAATGGAAAAATGTTGCACAGGAGCCTAGACTTTGTGGGCTTCCTGCCATCCTTGTATAGGTTTCACGTCCTCTCAGGCCAAATAAATTAGTAGGAGTGCCTAAAAGAACTAAATCCTAGCAAAGATTCTAAAAGTTTATCTAACCAAAATATCTAAATTTCCTTTATCTATAGGTCTAGATTAAGTAATGTGAGAATTTGCATTGGGAGAGTACATTTGGCCTGGATGAACTGTGTTAAAGACAAATAATTAATAAATTCTGGGACTTTGCAGGTGAGAAAAGCATTAGATTAGGTGATAAAGCAGCTGGGTGGATTTATATTATGTTATGCTGTTCAGCAGACCTGGTTTCTGTTGCAAGTAGGCAAATTAAGCCAAAAGGGAATTCATTACCAGGGCTCTTGGCATCTCAAGCATCTTCAGAGGAAGGGTTCAAAGTTATGTGTTAGCAATAATACACAACATTAGATCTTATTAGAAAAGATAAAGAAGAAAGCTTCTGTTGAGACTGTAAATTTGTACAAATATTTAGCAAATTAATGTGCTTCTGTTAAAGTGGAATATTCACACTATGGCTTACAGAAACTGAATGGTTAGCCATCTACTCTGTAGAAGTAAAATAAATATTTTATTAAGAGACAATCACATGTTCATTACAGCATTTCAGTAATGTTTCAAAAACAGTGAACATAAATGTGCATGAAACTCATTTATATGAGAATGATGGTATATACTACATACTTGCTAGTGTTTCTCCCCAAGAAATAAGATAAATATGTTGTACTAATCTTGGAAGTTGTACTTATTAGATGTTGATAAATATAGAATACATTGTTTAGAAACACAGTCTCTGGCGCCACGTGACTGAATTTGTGTGAGAAGTGTTCCAGTTTTTATCTCTGTGATCTAGAGGTATGCCACTTAATTTATATGTACTTTTTTTTAAGGTTTAAAATGTACTTCAATAAGTCAGTGCTGTATTACTGCGCCATTTCTCAGGAAAACTCCAAATTTAAGATATCAGGGATAAATCAAACATGGTACACCAATTTTAGAAAATGCACAGCACAATTATTTAAGATAGGCAAGGCTAAGAGCTACTGTCAGACCTTCTGCATACAGCAACCCTATTCCTAAGACTGTACTAGGCCTATCAAGGAAAGCTGTGAACAGCAACATCATAAACACAAAAATGTCATTTCTGGGATGTCCTTACCCAAGGAAAAGATGGAGGCAAGTTAACACAAGATTCTTTTTTAAGATGCACTAAAATGAAAATCTCTAAGAGAAAATGTCCTTAGTACATCAAAGGGTAATATATGGGATATAACAGAACTGTACATATGCCTCTGTGGACATGTGCCTGAATTCTCACCTAGGATCACATGGAGCAAAGGGGCTAAGGTCACTGGGAGATGTTTGGTTTTTGTGGTGTATGTGGCAAAGTCTCTGGGCATGAGGGATGTAATAGACAAATAAAACATGATGGCCAAAAACCCCAGAATGCTCAAGATCAATGGGACACTAAGGAATCATTCTGTCATGGTCTCCCCACCCCAACCTTCAATAATTAATTAGTGTGAAATTTCAGGAATGCATTACACAGAACTCATTAAACAAACCACACAGAATTTGTTAAATACTACCCCTCCCTTGCCCTCAAATTCATATGTAGTTTGGTATCCTCACCTGTACAATGGAAATGAGGAGAGTCCTTATCCAGAAGCTTGTACATGCAATTTTTAGTAGTGATTAAGTTTCCTGGTATGGGGTTCTTGGTGCTTTACAGTTTTGTTTTTAAAAGGAATGAAAAAATTTCTGATTTTACTTTTTGTATAGTTGTTTTTCTTATAAAATATCCTGTTGCACAAATCTACTTTAATTAATATGACATTTTATTTGTTGCCAGACATTTAGATTCTTTAAAGCACTTTTAAAATCATTTAGTATAGAATGAATAGCAACAATAAAGTGTAGAAACAGAAATTATGAACTATGTCTTGCTGGATGAAAAGATGGAGCATGTGAGCTGTTCAGTGATTAGATGGTGAATGAGGAGAAATCTTGGTGAACCTCCACTACTGAAAAAAGAAAGTATTACAAATAAAATGTTCTCAAGAGAGAAGATGGAGAAATGTATAATAGTTGCTTAAGATGAAAGAGAAAGTAGTTGGAATATATATATATATATATATATATATATATATATATATATATATATGGTTATAAAGGAAAAGTAGGTCTCATAAAATATGTTGAGAATTTTGATGTTCTTCCTTAGTATAATATTTTGGTTAACTAAAACCTTAAAAATGGGCATTGTTAATCTTATGTTTAATTTTTTTGAGACTAGAGCTTTTGTTGGCAGAAGAGGCAAATTATTCAAAGAAGGAATATCTAGGAACCAGACAGGTGGAATTAAGAAACTTGGGATAAGAAATATAAAAGTTATGTTGCATTTGTACTTTCCAGCTAAGGAAAGTGATGGTCTAATAAATAAAAGGAATTAAATATTGGCAAGAAAAACTGAAAAAGAAAAAGAGAGTAAAAAGCATTGATGAGTCAGAAATGATGTTAAAGTATTTACCTTCTGAAGGAAAACATCAATGTTTTGTCTAAACTTATGAACAAGAGGGCCATGGAAATAGCTCAGTAAAATAAATGCTTGCCTGGCAAGCACAAGGTCCTGAGTTGAATCCCCAGTACCACAAAAGAATAAAAATAAGAAAATATATAAATAAAAAATAAACTGATGCCAGGGCAGACTGAGCTGGTCATAACATAAATAAATAAATAACACTAAGTGTATTGAAAGCTCATACATCTTGGTAGCAACCTCAGCATAAACTAAAAAAAAAGAAATTTCAAAATTTAAAAAACAAAAAAAAATATAAACTGATGAACAAAATATCTGTAAGAATAGACTCTTTCTTGCATGTAGTCAGGCTTATGGGTTCTAATAATTGGATTAAGCAGAAATGATTTTAATAGCCATACACATTGCACTTAAATTAACACTTCTTTTGTTCTTAGTTGTGTTAATTTATCTTTGAACATTTCAACTGTCTCACATAATATTGCCCAGTGATGCCTGATCAACAAAAGAGCAAATGAGCGAATAGGTATACAACTAGGCAGGGTAGAGGAGGGAGTTGTTTCCATTGGGCTGGAGCCCTCCTTAAATGATCCCAGGGTAAGGGGAAACTTGGTGTTCAGTGTGACCTTGTGTGTAGTTTGACCAGCCCAGGCCAGGTGGACTGAATTGCTCAGAGCCTGGAGCCAGCACAGTTATCTTTGTGTACTCAGCCATTCACTATCCATGAGCTTCACCTTGCCTGCATGGGAGTCTGAGGAACAACAGTGACTAAAACCATGATGCTGTCTGTCTATATTTTTAATTTCTATATCATTTTGAGACTTAAATCTTATCAATACATCATTAATAATTTGGAAAAGCTTTATGTTTTGAATTTTTGAAGATTTCATCATCTATAAATTAAAAATTGACCAGAAATTTGGCCACACACTCAGAACTTGTCATGTACTCTGTCATGATAATTAAACTTCAGTGCTACATTCATGCATGAAGGATGTATTATAGGCCTTGGTATTTATACCTCAGAGAATATGTGGCTGTTTGAGAGGTCAACAAAAGATCATAACTGATTGCAGGTACCTAAAAATAGCAGCAACGTACTTGAAAGTGTAAAAAACAAAATAGAATATTAAATTTTGTGAGCTATCAACATAGTAGTTAGTTTGGTTGCAGTTATCATTTACATCTGTGTGTATGTATTTTCAACGCATGTTGGATATTTTAGGCATGATTTTATTATAAATTATAGTTCAATAAAGCAGGAAAAATTTTAAAACAAGTATAGTACTTTCTCCATATTGAAATAATACTTCAAATGTGCATTACATGTGCAAAGTTTGAAAAAATAACGTAGTATAGAAGTGCTTGGAGATTGAGAACTGATGCCACTTTTGACTTTTATTCTTTTGAGGTAAGGCTAATGATGCTTTTGCTCACTTACTTTCATACCTTTGGGTCTTCCCCACATTGTTTTAAAGTACCAATCAACAGCAGGAAGTGCAACTGATTTAAACTTACATTTGCTATAGTAGTAATTGTCTGGAGATAATTTATATTTATGTCTTGGGTTTCATAGTGACTTTATGTAGAAGAGTTCTTTAGCAACAGTTGCATCAAATTTCAAAACTGTAAAGTATATTTTAACTTCATTTTGAGCCAACTTGTTTTAAAGACAACCAAAAGTTTATGTTGTAAAATATACATAATGCCATTTGACATTGAATGCTGGGAAATCTGTCAAATGATTGAACAATAAAGGGATAAAATATAAATGTTTCATCTGGAAATAGCTAAAAAAAAAAAACTGAAAACGAAGTGGGGTTAGTGAGGAATGTTCAGGCTCTTTCACTTATCTCCAGCCTTATCATAGATCATATTTTATTTCAGCTCTGGTTTGCCCCCTTCTCTACATTTATCAGGGCACCTCCATGTTCACCTGGCTAATTTGAATACTGAGTATAACAAATGGATGTTTGGGAGCATTAAAGTGATGACTTTCAAAGGGGCTATTATCATTTATCAAGGAAATGAATTCAGCCCACTGATGATAATTTAGCTGACAAGTAAAATGACCATCATATGTTTATAAAATGGATTTTCATTTGTTCAACTTTCTCAAAATAATGTTTTCTAAAATGTTATATTGTGTTGAATATTATCCTCACAGGAAAAACTTGACCATATCAGTTTGCAAATTCTGTGCTGAACAATTATAGGAAGATGGGAGTTTATAGGTTTGTTTCTACAAATTCAGTGAGCATATAGTGTTGAATATTATGCTCACAGGAAAAACTTGATCCTCTCAATTTGCAAATTCTGTGCTTAACAATTATAGAAAGATGGAAGTTTATAGGCTTGTTTCTACAGTTAACAAACTTTCATACTCTTTAGAGTTATTCATTATATTCACCTAATGCATATATACTCATGGTTATAGTTTTGTGGCCATCCTGAGCTGTAGAATCACAGTCTCTGGATTATATTCTGTCTTCAAAGAGAGTATGTACTATTTTGATTTCTTCATCTGATGGCAGTACCGAATTTGTGACTACTGGGTTATGACATAATGCATGCAGAAGTGTTTAAAACTATAGCTTCTATGCTTCCTAAACTGTGAGGCAAGTATCCAGCAGCACTTCCAAAAACTTACCAGGGTACTGCACAATGTTTTAATTTTCTGAGAAATGCATGGGCTACTAGCTCATCAGAGTTCAGTTACTATACAGATTATGCTCTGTTTTGGATGATCATCCTTCACAAAGTTGAGTTTTCATCAGTTGACGTAAAGCAGATACCATGTGAAAATCTTCATGTAACAGGAAATAAGGATGGCATATCTAATTTAATAATTTCTGTAGTGCTCAGCAACCACATGCATTCTGTTAGGAATTGTGATTGAGAATTAAGTGAAACTATAGTTGTGTTCAATTCGCATGTGTTATATGGCTAACAGCTACTAAGTTGGTAGGTCATAAATAATCACATTTGGACTTTCCTAGTTAACAGAATTGTTTGGTGTTTACTGTACTTTGGTATAAGGACACTATCAAAATGTTAGTAAGACACAAAAGTTGCTACAAACAATGTATGGAACCTTTGGCTAGATGTCATCTTCTATATGTGTGCCCTCAGTAAGAGCTGGTTTATGCTTTTGGTCACTGATGCTTAGAAAGTCACATGCCATTTTCTGCAAGTTATTTGAAATTCCTTCATAATCATTTTAATTCTGTTTAATGACAGCACAAGGAGGCAAAAAGAGAGTAAAAAGGGCGAGGGATGACATAGTAGAAATTGAGCCATTTGACTATAAGGGCAGAAATGATGGGCACCTCCAAGAAGGAATAGATGAGGCACTGCCCCCTTCATATGAGGAGATGGGGAACCAACTAAGCATTGCCCAGGAGTCAGACAAAATTCTCTTGCACATCCTCCCATCAAGCCTGCAAAGCCAGTGATGTGGCTTGTAGTACCCAGATTAGGAACACAGTATAGACCAGTGGTTCTCAACCTGTGGGTTGCGACCCCTGTGAGGGTTGAATGACCACAACACAGGATTCACCTAAAGCCATCGGAAAATGTTATTTATTTGGAATTACAGTTTTGAAGTAGCCACCAAAATTATGTTTTTTGGTTTGGGGTCACTGCAACATGAGGAACTATATTGTGGGGTCACAGCATTAGAAACATTGAGAACCACTGGTACATACAGAAGGAAAGAAAGCTAAGGGGTTCAGTGGGACAGGGAAAGCCACAAGCCCAGCTATTATGTGCTCAGACCAAGGTGTCAGGTTTCCCAGCCCAGAGGCTCTTCAGAGGCCTGGAGCTATAGACCACAGCAGAACATATCTTCAAAGGGAGTGATTGGTCTGGATTGTCATTCTTAAGAATAGAGCCAAGCACACCACCAGGAAGGGACACCAAACCTTGAGCACAGAGCAGGCAGGAGCAACATAAGGTATTCCTGTCTTTGCCTTCTTGGGGGGTCTCTGGATAGAGGGGAGAAGTTCATGTATAGAGAAAATTATTCTATAAATTTACACCCTTGCTGTACCTCTAAGCAAATGACCCATGGAAACACCGTATCTAGAAAATGTTTTCTTAATGGGGATAGAGAATGTGATTAGTTAATTCCTTTTAAAATATTCCTATTTGATCATATATTCTTCTAGCTACCTTTTCCAGACATTTTTCCCCTCCAAGTTAAATTATATTACTTTTTATTTCATATCATTTCATCAAAGGACTCATTCTATACTGAATAAACTCTCTAATTACTAAATTTAATTTCAAAAAGTTCTCTCTCCAGAGAAGCATTTCCTAAAATGAAGCTGTATTTCATTTTAAGTTTATAACTGATTTTCGTTATTCCTGTTGTAATAGCTGTAATGCTGAAATTTATTATACATCATTTAAGGGAATTATAGAATTATGGATATTTGAATATCCATTATTTTGCCATGAAATTTTATATGTAAATATCATATATATCATATATATGTGTGTGTGTGTGTATATATATATATATATATATATATATATATATATATACACAATTTTAGGACTATATATTGAAAAATGCCACTAAATTCAGTTAAGTAAATTAAAAATTTATTTTCAACATGAAAATCATACTAGTAAAAGTAAAAATATTTTAGAGATCTTAATTTTTTTTTAAAAATCTTGTGTCCTGAATCACATGTCTAAAATAATAACTAGTTTGGGTGTTCTTCAAAACTCTTATCTTCAGAGGTTTTGGGCAATTCTTTAATTAATAGTCAAGACACCCTACTCACAAGGCTTTTCTGTGGTTTCATTGTCACCGATGCATATTAATGACAGCAAACAAATAAAATGCCTTCATGACTGCTTATCTCAAATGTTTCTAAAAGCCAAATATGAAATAATTAAAAATTCAGTTGTGGTTTGTGGCTATTCATCTTATTCTGGAAGGCTAAATGCTGGCCTGTAAGAGTCCTCTGTGGGTTTATGTGTTTGGTTCCAAGTCTAGTAGCTACCTTGGTCATATTTTATAGATGACTTTGGTCAAGGGAGAGTAAGTAATTTTGAATACTGCTTGATAACAATATACACAGACACAAATTGCTTTTGAAAATAGCTATTGAAGGGAAAGACATCTGTTTATTTTCCAAGATAAAAAAATAGGGTCAGGTGGTATACATTTATATACTTTTCACTCTTCATGCAGAGCACTTCTACATATAAGAGTATTTCATGCATCTGTAAAACAGAAAATATTACTTCCACTGGCCATACCATCATTAAAATGATGTAAAGGTATGTAGTTATTTTGAAGTTTCTAGATCATTTTTAGATGTAATTCCCTATTCTTAATCATATGTAATAGCATTTTCTGTTTGCATTCACACAATGCAGTATGTAGTATTTGAAGTACCCCCAAGTGAACTCAGTGAATAAAGGAGTATAAGAAGGGAAATGAGGGCTGATGAGATGGCTTACTGGACTAAGTGCCTTCTTAGGGAAGTGCAGGGACCGGGAATCAAAACTCAGCACTACATACTGCACTGGCCCTGCCCTCTGAGCTGGGCATGAAGACTGAGCATGTTGGCCCACCCCTGTAATCCCAGGGGTGGGGAGGCTGAAAAAAGGAAGATCACTTCAAATCCCAGCTACATATGCCCTGTACCAAAATACATAACAGGAAGAGAGAGGGAGAGAGAGGGGAACGAAGAGGACCTTGTGGGTTATTCAAATAATTTATTGTATAATATGAGAAACTGTGAAAGATTTTTAGCAGATGTTACTATCATGGTCCTCCTGCATCCTTTCCAGTTAGAGACTGTGCAAGTTGGAAACTAAAAGCCTGTCAAGAAGCCTGGCTGGGGTATGGGGAGACAGCTCAGCAGTCTTAAGTGTCTGCCTGGCAAGTGCAAAGACTCACGTTTGATCCCAGTAACCCAGGTGCACCCTGCAACCATGGAAGGAAGGAAAGAAGGAAGGAAGGAAGGAAGGAAGGAAGGAAGGAAGGAAGGAAGGAAGGAAGGAAGGAAGGAAGCAAGGAAGCAAGGAAGGAAGCAAGGAAGGAAGCAAGGAAGGACTGGCTGAGCATGGTGTCTTACTCTTGTAATCCCAGCACTGGGGGAGGCTGAAACAAGAGAATCTCTGTGAGTTAAAAGCCAGACTGGGCTACAAAGTGAGCTCAGTGCCCCACCTGAACTGCATGGCAAAACCCTCTGAAAAAGACAAAAACTGGTTTAAGTGCAGGGTCCTGAGTTCAATCCCTGGTACTTCATGCACTGCCAGCACAGGATCCTGTGGTGTGTCATGCTGACCCAAAAGGGTATGCTGGCACATGCCTGTAACTCTAGCACTGGGCAGCTGAGACAGGATGATTATTATGAATCCAAACTTCGTAGTGAGACCCTGTATGAAAATAATATATATATATATATATATATATATATATATATATATATATATATATGACCAATAAAGCATTATTCATTTATAAAACAGGATAGATTTGAAGCGTTTGTTGGTAAATGGATCCAATGAGAGGGCATACTCTTAACTGAAATTAAATCAGACTCTCATGTGCAAACATTGTATAGTCTCCTTAGTGTGAGAACCTGAAAGAGAAAGTAAAATCTTCAGTGTACAATAGGTATTGGGTAAAGGGCAAGAGCCAGTTCAAAAGGCAGGAATTACTGAGATGAGGAGAGGAGAGAGAGTAGGGGAAAGAGACATATCTGTGTATGTAGGCAGGATGGTTTATTCAACTGTGCTGTGGATTTCTGCTGGTCTGTGGAAAGGAGCAATTGGTGCTTAATTTGTTGTCTCCATTTTTCAATGCTTTTACCTTTTTTTTTTCTTAATTATATTTTTTCTTCTAATTTTGTTTGCCTATATCTGGTAATGTGAACAACTAATTTGAAGACAACACTATACTGTGAAATTAATATTTTGTCTAATAAAGTTCTGTATCAAGTGTAAATTTTATGGTTTAGTACTATTTTGGTCTCTCTCTTTCTCACTCTAATGTATTTTAGTATAAGGACTACAGGGTTTCACTACACAGATCAGACTCTCAATGATCCTCCTGTTTTCAGCTGCCCAAGTGCTGGGATTACAGGTGTGCACCATCATGCCCAGTCACAACTCAGTGCGCCCTGGGGGTGGGACAAGCATAGTATGCTGGGGATTAAACCCCAGTTCCTACTCCTGCTTAAGCAGGCGCTTTAGTCCACTGAGCTATTTGGCTGGCCCTGTACTCTCTTTAAAAAGTAAAATTTTTAAAGAAAAAAAAAAAGGAAACCTGAAGGCATAAGACCAGGAAGACATAATGGTAGCTTCTATATGGCATATAAAGGGTTGAGGACTCAATGGATGTATGGTGTTGGAAAAAGAAAAGCTAAAGAGGGCACAGATATATTTATCCTGAGTAATTGGAGGTATGACTTAATTTATTGAGCAAGAAGTCACAGATTTGGTGACTGCCATCAGAAGATTGGTTCTGGAGATATGAATAAAAGCTGAAATTTGGAATAGAGATATAGACAGATAGAAATATTTGGGAGTGTTCATTTTAATCTAAGGAAGAAAATTTAACAATTTATAATTTCTATCAGAGGATTAAGTGAGTTTGTAGTGAATTTAAGATTTTTTTTAAATTTAGGACATTTCATTTGTTGTTCAAATATAAGCTCATTATTCTAGGATCTGAAGGGCTATGCAGGCTTATAGTTATAAATGGCTTGTGCATACTGGATAACACAAGATGTTGTTCATCACTGATGGTGAACTTCAGCAATGGTAATACTAAGAGATACTGTATTTTCATTTCCTGAATCCAATTATTAGAACTTGAAGTTTAGAATAATGAAAGCCTGTTCTCAGTTTAGTAGACAGGCAGATGTGTCAGTAAGACAATTAAAACAAAAGTTTATAAAGTAAAGACTATGATATAGCCTGCCGTTTTTGTTTTGTTTTAAGTTTGGTGAATGTCTTAGTCTGAGGAGTTAGCTTTTTATGGAATCAAGCTAAATGAAGAAGAAATAGATGCTCAGTTAAATAAATGAAAGAAAAAGTAAAATATGCACCTTCAAGTTTCTCCTCCAATAACATTCTTAATGTGGGATGTAATGTATTTTATGCATTACAAACAGGCAACTTATTTTTTAAACACCGTAACACTTAATAGTGCTCTCTCCTAAGGGAGACATTTCCTTGCTAGATTTTCTTTGAAACTTAACATAGCAAATACTTTTTTACTTCATTTTTGCTGTGGCATAAAATTTGAAAAAGTTAAGGAAAGGTAATAGAAGTTTTAGAGAGCTGACATCCCACTCATCCTTTGCAGAGGGACTTGTGGCTTTTCTGTTTTGCCTTGCTCAGTTCTCTTTCCCAATCTAAAGCAAGACTCACCATGTCCCCTGTTTTGCCCAGCATGACGTGCATCACTTATGTCTCAGGAGCCTTGTTCTCACCTTGTGGTCATTCATTTGAAACTCATACTCATTTGTTCTCTACAAAACACCAACCTTTTTCTACATTTTATTATGATGTTTCAAGTAAACACAAAAATTAAAATAGTTATTCAGCAGAGACACACCTATTTCATACCTAGATTTTACAGTTAACATTTTCCTTTTTTAGCTTTATGGTATTTCTTTCACCTGTATATTTCTGTAATGATTCTTCAGTATGTCTTTTGTTTGTTTAGTCTTTGAGACACAGTCTGTGTAGTTCAGGATAACTTTGAACTCAGGGTGATCTTCTTGCCTCAACCTCTTGGGTGCTGGGATTATAGATGTGCTCTGCTATGCCTGGAGATTCTTACTTTTGGATATATCCCCAAGTGCAGACATCAGTATACTTCATTTCAAAAGAATTTCTATAATACTTAACATAATCTATTATTCTAATAACATTATATATCATATAAATACATTACCTTTATGTATTACATAATATGATATATACTAACACTGAATGTTATAGTTATTATGGCAATATATTATTACATATGTAATTTGGAACTCTATGCTGTTTGTGAATCTTCTAAAAAGTGTTATTTACCATTGATGAAATGTAAAGACATCAGGTGTCTCACTGGAAGATTTTTACAGCTGCATATGCCTGTGTAATGTCAACCCCTCTAGAGACATAATTATCACCTGAGAAAATTGCCCTCTAAGGCTGGGGAGATCAGTGGTCTAAGTGGCTACCTAGCAAGTGTAAGGACCCTGGTTCAATCTCCAGTAGCACATGCTATGCTGATCCCAGAACCCTGGGCACACCATGCAGGTGCTGATACCTGTCATGGAGGTGCACTTCAGTAAGCCCAGCACTATGGAAACTGTGACAGGAGGATCATTACAAGTTAAGCTGGTAGTGAGACCCTGTACCAAGTAAATAACAGAAGGATTTTTTAAAAAGAAAACTGGGGCCCACCAGATAGCTCAGTAGATTAAAGCTCCTTCTTAGGCAGACAGGTTCAATACCCTGAGTGGCATGCAGGCCCTGCTCCTGGGGTGCACTGAAATGGACATTGAGATAGGGTATGGTGGCATGTGCCTGTAATCCTAGCACTTTGGCTGGCTGAAAACAGGAGGTTCACAATGAGTCCAGTCTGTATAGTGAGACCTTGTAGACCCTGCAGTAAATACAAAGAAAGAAAAAAAGAAAGAAAGAAAGAAAGAAAATTGTCTTCCTCAGTTAACACAGAAGCACTGATGACAACCACAGGTTTATTTGTTTGTTTTTAACAACTATTGTTTTCTATTGAAATGATATGGTATGAGTTTTTTCCTTAAGAGATAGAGCCAGGTATTGAGTACGTTGGTACCTGATCTTCATAGTGTTGATAATAGTTCACTATGTGAATATTCCACAAGTTATCTGTTTTATCTTTTGTTGATGGTCTCCTGGATATTTTCAGTTTGGGGTTATTAATGAAATCAATATAACTTTTCCTCCTATGTATAATTCAGCTTTTATTAAGAAATAAGTTTTCCCTCCAAAAGAAAATTTTATTCAGTCTTGGTTAAGATAGCCTGTGAATGCTTTTAGTAATTTCTAAAATTATTTGTATATAAAGAACATCTTTTATTGGAAACTTGAAAGAATAGGTTATCAGAGTGTTTTTGTGCCCTGAAAACTGTTCTCTTTAGATGCTTTTTTTAGCCTTCACAAAGGGCGATCCAAATATCCAGTCAATTTAAATGAAAAACATTATGGTAGTAATAGACACTTTCCTATTAATGACCCTCAAAATATTCTTCCTTGTTTCCATCGTATTTGTGTAGCATTCTAACTTTTTTCTGAAGCAATTCTGGAAGATTCTTTCCTGAAGGGCATATTCAAAAATACTGTAAATGCTGCTACTGAGTATCATCCAAATGAAAAACAGGCTCATAAGGACATTATGGTGTGTGTCTTCATCCACCATATTTACCAGATTTTATACCTTGTGACTTCAGGTTCGCTTTCTAAATAAAAGTAACTATGTCAAGTATGTTGTTTTTTTAAAGAATGCATTTTATTATAATTTTCAAAACACATTAGTAGGACAGCCACAATAATTAAAATGATGAATATTGTTCTCTTCATGGTAGTTGTTCAGAGTATAAGATGTAGACTTGATAACTTTTCTCAACAGTTGGTACAAATATTTGCTTTCTTTGAGCTAAGAGAAAGTAGTTGTATGCATAGTCCAATATTCCTTAATCATAGTGGGTTATCAGCAGAACTGGCATTGTCAGAAGCTGTTGACTTGAGCCTTTTACAGCTCAGCATACTAATCTGGCTTTACTTTTTATGTTTCGTGGCTAAACTTTTCTGCTGGATGGTTAAGGCCAACTTAAAGCAAGGCCTGTATAACAAAACATGTAACTTTTGTATCTGACAAAGTCAGTCAAATCCTCTTAGGATTTATCTTGAAACCATGTATATAGCATTTTGTAGAACTTTTGTCAGTGTCAGTCATCTGGATGAGTCACGGCCATAGCTTTACCAGTTTGCTCTCTGTGAAAGCCTGAGAGAATGTATGCAGACCAGAAAATTAGAGAGAAAGAAAGGCTACAAGGATAGCCAATATTTTGGCCGTAGCCTTTCACAGTCAGTGAGGACTCAGGACATAAGAGAAACTGTGCTGTAATATCCTATAACTCAGTGGTTTCCCATATTTTCTGTTCAAGGAGGTTATGGGGCCACAAGGGAAAGAGATCGATGATGTATAGTGTCCCTAAGGAGAGTCACTTACAGAAAAAACATTTTCTCAAATAAATGTTTTGAGTAAATTCAGCATATTAAGGCAACCAGAACAGCACAGCTGAAGACACTCAGGAAAGAAGCCTTCCAGAATCTTTTTAGAAAGTTGCAAGAATGATTGGATAAACATATTTAAGGGGGAGTGGGGAGGTTGAAAAAGATTAATGACAATTCTTCTTTCATTATAGCAAATACTTTGAAACAAAGTTAATTATCCACTGGTTTTCAGTTAGTTTGTACTTTCTAAAGCTCTTCCTTTAAAAAAGAAAATCCTTGAATTGTTTTGCTTTCCCTGTTCCATGGGTTGTATTTGTTCTTATAGTCATGTTAATTTGGGCAAAAGAAGAGTTTTTCTCTTTCCATTCACAAAGTAAGAAAAACTTTCTAGAGAAAAGCAATTGTAAAGTTCAGGATAATGACAGCACAGAAATCCTAAAGTTCATCTAGGCCTTTCCATAAGACTGTTAACTGTCAGCATATGCTGAGTTTTGGACTGGTTAGAGCAACCTGTTATGTTACTGTTTATGACCACTTCATGTCAGAAGACTCCAGTTAGAATTTAGTGATTTCCCTTCTCAGAGTCTTCAGAAAGCAAAGCCATCATGACATACGCTTTTGTCTAAATGCCCCTGTGACTGACTAGTCAGAGATTAGCACACAGTGCTGGTCAAGGGTCCTGGATTTTTATACTTCTACATTTCAGGCCAGAAAGATCACAAGAGGAGATATCATACAGGTGAAATAGCTCTTTCAAAGAGCTTTTCAGCTCACACCAAATTATTGTATTTGATTAAAGGTAAAGCCCAGCATCAAATTATTGCATTTTCCTTTTATTACTTGTGTTTTCAAGTAATATCTTAGGCCCTTTTTATTTACTCAACCAGATTGACAAGATTATAAATGAGAGCTGTGTGTGGAAGCCTCTAATTTTTCATAAGTAAATGAATTAATTTATCATTGTTGTGGTGTTTTATTGCTGTCTCCATGCCAGACTGCCCTGCTCCTTTATTCCCCCTTTTACCTTCGAAACATTGGATCCATGTCATCATGTTTGACAGGTTTCTGATTCCCTTGTCAGATGCAATTTGGTGCTAATCACATTTTCTTTGCTCAGTGTCAATGGTACAAGTCGTGCATAATATGCCTATGTGTCCAGTCCCTCACTTTGAGTGCAGCTGGAATATCTTGGGCATTAATCTGATAAAATGCCACATTGAAATGCAAAAATGATGTTTGAGTACTAAAATAATGTGGTCAGGCAAATATGCAGTAGATAAGTGAGGCTAGACTGGTGGTCTTTCCTAAGCTTTAATGAATTTTATTTCCTTTCTGAATATCTCCTTATAAACTTGAGACTATTTAATCAGTGCTGGTTCATTAGACCTTCAGCATTTTAATAGAATTCGTTCATTGTCCATGTATGAATAAATGAGGGTTATTTTTCCATTAAAAGGAATGCTATAGGTAGTTATGTTACATTTTATGTGGAAGAATACGCCTACTTAGGGTTATGTAATCTGTCAAATCTAGAGAAGTAGCTAACAACCAAGAGGAATTAGTTTACAGAAAAATAATCCAGATTCTAGCATAGATGAGGTCACAATAGATCTTTGTCTGCCTCATTTTAGACAAAAACAAGCAGTATAATTGGAGAACTTGGGACAAAGGTGTTCATTGTTTATTTTGAAAGACTAGGGTAAATGTTTTGACAATTACAGAAGGCTAGAGGGAATACTCAAAAGATAGAAAAAGGAACATGAGTAAAATCAGAAGTATGGATGCTATTGTTTATTCAGTGAAATAGTGACCATTGTGATTATAGAAAAAAACCAGAAGGGCAATTCGGGATCACATAGGATGCATGTGGATACAATGAACTTTTTAAAAGCAAGGCTGTGTTGTGATTGTATTTGAATTTTTTTAAAAGAAGGAATTTCAGGTGCTGTATAGAGAGGATTAGAGGGCTGGCCAAATAACTCAGTGGATTAAAGCACCTGAAAGTAGGCCCAGGATCCAAGGGTTCAATCCCAGGGCCTGCCATACCAGCCCCAAACAAGGGCGCACTGAAACAGAGAGAGAGAGAGAGAGAGAGAGAGAGGCAGGCAGGTAGGCAGAGACAGAGACAGAGACAGAGACAGACAGAGACAGAGACTTAGAGAAAAAAACTTAGAAACTTAGAGATTAAGGTCCCCTGCTGTGGCAGTGGTATAGAAAAAGCTGTGAGAGAAATAAGGGCAGTGCTACATCTACACAGTTATGCAGTTAATGGTTCTTGCAAAATAGGCTAGAACAGATAAGAGAGAAAAGCCTAAACATTTACCAAGTGTGTAGATTAAACAAGGGCTAAGGATTGTCATTTGAGTCATTTGAACTAAGAACACAGCAAATATGTGGTTAGAGGTAGCCAATGTATTTTTTTGGGGGGGGGGGTTGCTGAATTTGAAGTCCCCATAGTATATTCAAATAGTAATAAATAGCGGTCAGGAGGTAGAGATATTCCTGCTGTTTACCATATGTACAGTAAATATTTGAAATTATAGGAATGTGGTTGCAGTTTCTTTGGGGAGATAAACATCAAACAAAGACAAATAAGCAATGAAACCTTGGAAATAAGACTGAATTTTTGGAGAGAATTATACCTAATTCAACTGAGAAAAAAGTAAGCAATTATCAAGAAAAGTTGATTGGGGAAATGACGGTAAGCACTCTCAGATACAGCAAAATATTTAGAAAAGAGGAGCAACTAGCAGGTTCAGTTGAATTACTATGTAACACATGTAGGAGGTGTTTTTGTTGTTGTCATCAAGTTTTTTAGGGATCATTTACTGAGTCTCAAGTTCATAGTGGTTTATATGAATTTTAGGACCAGAACTAGATGTCAAATTTCATTTGATTGAGAAATGAATGAATGGTGTGGAGGTGAAGACTGCTCTTCAGAAGACAGTAATGGTGAAGAGGACAGATCACCATTGCAAATATAGATTGAAGGGCAAATGAAAAACATACAAGATATACACTTTGAATGAAGGAAATATATCACTTGCAAGGACAATGATGTTTTGTTACTTGAGGTTGCAAAAATACTTTAAATACAATAAAGCTTGTGTACCTCCAATACTGACCAAATCTTAGTATTTAATTTCTCTTATGTGATTTTTTTTCTTTTTTGGTATCATAGCGTTAACTATGTTTCATGGCTGACATACAAACTACATATAATCATAGCCATATAAAGAGCGGAGATAATACAGTTTGAGTATAGGAATTTAAGTCTATTTCTAGACTTTGAGTTTATAAACTAAAATATATTCTCTTTTTGCTTGTTAATGACCATAGGCTATCTTTTGCATATTGTTTATGGTTAATAGTCATTGTTTTTATTTGTAGGCTTTGAAAATTAAATAAGGGCTGCTGGATAGCTCCATGGATTAATGTGCCTGCTCATGTAGACACACAGTGGCTGACCTTCCCTGCCAGCCCTTCCCCCAGGGCATACTGAGACAGCAACTGAAACTAGGCATGGTGGCCTGTGCCTGTAATCCCAGCACCTGGGAGGCTGAAAAACAGGAAGGATCACAAAGCATCCAACCTGTGTAGTGTGACCCTGTAGACCTTGTACTAAATACATTTAAAAAAAAGCTGGGCGTGGTGGCTCACACCTATAATCCTAGCACTCGGGAGGCTGAGGCAGGAGGATCAGTGTGAGTTTGAGACCAGCCTGGGCTACAAAAGTGAGCTCAAGGCCAGCCTGAACTGCATAGAGATACCCTGTCTCAAAAAGACAAAAAAAAAAAAAAAAAAAAAAAAAAAAAATTAGATTTTTTAGTGTTTTATCATTTAATCTTACAAAAGTTATTGGACTCGTTAACTATGTCAAGTGCTAGAAAGAAAAAGATGTTGATAATATGTGAATTGATAATCTAGTTGTAGTAGCTAGTTAAACATTTTAGAGAGTGGCTACAGATATAGCTCAGTGGAAGAGATCTCGCCTACTGTTTGCAAAGGCCTGGCATTCAATCTCTAGCACCACCAAAGTTAAAATAATGTATTAAGAAAATTTAATTTTTTAAAGATGAATTTTAGCCCAGGAACGGTGTTCCATAGTGGTATTATCACGTACTCAAAAGGCTGAGGTGTGAGAGGTTGGAAGTTTGAGGGCAGTCTGGGCAACTTAGGCCTTACCTGAAAAACACATAAATAAAAAGCCCCCAGTAAACAAATAATAAAAAAAAGAAATGTGTGAAGTGTGATTACAAAACATACAAACATTTTATTTATAAATTATTTTATTATTTAAAAAAAACTTTCAGTGATTTTTAAAAAAAATATTTATTGCATCACTGACATATTCATGTGAATTTGCATGTGAAGGTTTGTTATATTACAATATATGTAAAAGAAATATTTAACAATTACTTAATATATAAAACTAAGTTAAATATTAACAACTTTTAAACTTGTAATTAAACTTTTACTTCATAACATATTTAGTCACTTAACTTTTATTTATTTTATGTATATGTAAATATGTAAAAAGGTACAGAGTATTTTAAAAATTCAGTAGAAGTAGCAGTTAGGAAGGCAGTGTCTTTAAATACCTGTTGGAGGAAAAATATTGGGAAATAAGATGATAAATATGAGGCTCAAGGAATATTAACATTTGCTCACTTTTGCTTCAGTGAGCTTATCTGTAAGATTTGTTAACAAATGTGAAATTATTGATACTGATTTTATATTTAAAAATAGAATGAAGTCTGTAGTTGAGATACAAATTTCTATGAAGGGTTTATAATTTCTGATAATTTTTATATGCAGAGAATTTTTGCAGAGGTAATTTTGATTCACAAAAAAGGATGATGTTTCAAGGTTGCAATATATAAAATTTCAAGTCAAATATTAATGATTGAAACTGAATTTTGACCTGAACTAGAATTTTTTAGAGACTAAGGACATGTTATAAATGTGCTATTTACCTTAGGACATAGTGATTGATAAATGGAGTTGTTAGACCTAGCTAATAAACTGAGAGAAACTCTGCAAAGCAGAATTTAAACTCAGCCTGCTATACACAGAAAGCTGTAATATGAACTAAACCCATTTAGGCATAGAGAAGCAAAGTCTTGAACAATCTGATGTCTGAGTTTTTGTCTTTAAGTGGTAGAAGGATGGAAAATATGCGAATTGACTAAGCAACATAATAGCAATAATGTTAACCCACAGTGAATTCTCAAAGAAGAGGAAGGTTACCCAGGAACAAACCAGAGGAAAACCATCTTGGCTTTCATTAGGAAAGACACCTTCTTCTTTGAACTCCGTGCCATTAAGGGAATGAAGTATTCTCGCACACTCTGGGTAATGGGACATTCACTGTGATAATGCTGGTTGTTTCTTGTAGCTTGCTTTTGACTGCCTCGTAGTAAGATTTCAAACCAGTATTTTCAAATAAGTGAACATTGAGTTTATAGATTACTTTTTTATATGTTAATATTTAAAAAGAAAAGTTAAAAGCATACACATGTATATATATCCAGAACTCCAGAACTCTGAGACTGAGGCAGGTGATCATAATTTAGAGCCTATCCTACACAATTTAGCAATTTAATCTGATACCTGTCTCAATAAATGAATGAATGAATGAATGCATGCATGCATGCATGACCGACCTGTGGATTCAGCGCAGTCCAAAAGTCCTATTCAGTCCCTAGTACTTAAAAAAAAATGAGATCTTAGTTGATATTAAAGTTATTAAAAGTCATCTATGATTAGTCCTTTGGAAAACTTAGTTCGCTTTTACGTATTTTCTCAAAATCCCTGAGAGAACAGTTATTCAGTAGTATCAGTCTCCACTGTCTAGAATTCTGTGATTAAAACATTGGGACTACAAGGAAAGACATTTTATCCTAGCTTTCATGGCACTTTAAACTTAGTGAAAGAGAACATGTCCACATCTCAAAGTCTTCACTAAGTGAAGATGCAAGACAAATGATATTTGAAAGGGCTGAATTGCTTTCACAATAATGGTGGTCAGTGATGTTAAGAGATAGCTTCTTTGGGAGCCTGTGGCTTAGCTCAGTTGTTTAAATGCATGCTTAGGCAAACACAGGCACAGGCGCCAGGGTTTGATCCCAGGCCTGCCATGCTGGCCTATCCCTAGGGTGTGCTGAGAAGGCAATTGAAACTGGGCGAAGTCATGCAGGCCTATAATCCCAGCTCTTGGGAGGCTGTAAACAGGCGGGTCACTATGAGTGAGACCCTGAACACTCTGTCGACACTTCCTTAAAATACAAAAGAAAGAGAGAGAGAGAGAGAGAGAGAAAGAAAGAAAGAAAAACAGAAAGAAAGAGAAAAAGATAGCTTCTCAGAAACTAAATCTTAGACCTGCTTTCACAAAGAAAATGGTGTGAACTGAAGTAGAAGGAAGAGATTCTACTGTGTGTGTGTGTGTGTGTGTGTGTGTGTGTGTGTGTAACAATAGTAATCAGCTTTCTCTGAGGAAATAGGTGGAAAGTCATGGGTAGAAATGATTGACAAAGTATACTTACTTTGTGTAAGCCTTGGCAACCAGAAATCTTGAGATAGAAATGGGAATTGTACATCTTTCTGTGTCAAGGGTGAATATGAAGAAGCTAACGTTAACCATTGTAGTGGACACATTCCTTTACTTTGTAGTTGGGATGCAGACAGATCTCTAGCCCTAATCCTATCTGCTTTGATGTGTAACAGTCACAGGTTTTGACCCGGCAATTACAGCAGTTAGGTCTCTTTGATTTGAAGCAACAAACACTAACCCTGCCTGCCTCAAACAAGAAGAAATTTTCTGGGGAAACATAAGAGCTTCTGAAATTAAAAAAAGAAAAAGAAAAAAATTTTTTTTAAATTTTAAAGGCCCAGAATAGAGCATTTAAGAATGGACAGGAATCAAGATAAGCAGTAGGAGACAAAAGTGTTTTAGACAGATGATCTGGGTAAGATTCACTTCTTTTTTCAGTGGACTTTATTGGTACACTGTTGATATACATAACCATCACATTCATCCTGGAGAATTTGTACCTGTTTATAATATATTTTGATTCTTTGTTACTCCATAACCTCTCCTCACATCAGTCATTCTTCCCCTCTCCACTTACAAAAGATTTATTTCCATTTTTATATAAACAAGCAAAAACAGCCTTTTCTCACTTTTGTGTCCTTTGATTGATGTTTTCAATCACAACAGGTAGTAGTTAGGGCTGAGTTCAGTTCTCATTCCTGCCCTGACATGGTGTGGGAACAGAGAGAAAAGCACTGTCTCCAGTGCCTTTGGGTTTGTTTGTGAGTTGGCAGCACCTGGAGTTATCATTCCGGTACAGTGACACAGAGAAAATCAATGAGGAGTAGGAAAGAGATGTTCTGCGCAAATGTTGAAAAATGTCCATTCCTTTATCTATGGTCCTTGCACAGTGGATAGGATCAGGTTATCTTAGAAACTTTGATGGCAAAACAGTTACCAATTTATTCAAACTCCTTATATTTATTAAGTAACTTTTTTCTAAAATAGCTCCTACATAAAATAGTTCTTCAAGGAAAAAAAGCACAGCCTTCTACACTAAGAATAGAACCCAACTATTACTAATTATATGCCAGTTCCAATTGTGCTAATAAAGCTGCAAAGGTACCACACATCCAGAAGTCTCAGTATGGTATTATCTCATGCTGAGCTCCCACAAAATCTTCTAACATCACGTCAGCTCTATCTGGAAGCATTTTTTTCATCACCCTGTGGAAAAAAATACCTAGGTCTTCATAAGAATTTTGAAGTTTTTTAGGCATGAACTTGTAGTCCCAGCAGCTTGAGAGGCTAAGGTGGGGGAATGGCTGTAGCCTAGCCAGGAATTCAAGTTCAGCCTGGGAAACAAATTCCATCTCAAAATACAAAACAATAACAACAACAAAGACCAAAATATTTGTTGGACAACAGACATTGCTTTCATACAGGGTATGCATTAAAGACATCTGTGGCCAATATCATTAAAGTTCCAAAACTGAGTGAACTTCTCAAGGTAAAAAGAAAAGAGCTTTGCCTAACATAACTGTGGATGAGTTTTAAACACAGTGAACCAGATGGTTATTTAAACTGTATTTTCAACATACATTGCAGTTAATGAAATACCACACTGTAGGCCATAGGTAGATGCACTGTTTGTGAGTGTACCTACACTCATGTTTCTGAAATTTAGCAACATAAATTCATTTTGTTGGATTAGTCAAATCTGCCAGTGGATACAATAACAACTCATAGGGAAAGGTAAATATTCTAAGGAATCTAAAACTTAAAATTGGCCAATATTAATGGCTCAAATAATAGATCGGGACATCTGATTTGCTGTTATTTCACATTAAAGAAAAAGTTAGTGTTAATAATATTTAGTAATTTATTTGGCTAGGCAAAATTTACACTTGGAGAACATAACTACAAAGGACAGAAAAAATTTAGTTATGAAAATGAAACATATCTTCTGTTCCTAAACTTTTATTAGGAATTTTTATTTCTGTCAATAGACTGGGAAGTAAACTTTGAAGATTGAATACATATAAATTCAATAAAAATGATTTTCTTTCAATTTTATTATCTGAAAATCAGTTAAATTAGCTGTTTATAGAAGTGTGTTGGCTCTTCATGAGGACATGGACATGTGGGAGAAAGTCTTCTTCCCTGAAGCCTTGATAAAACAAAATGAAAACAAAGACTGTTTTCACAGTTTATTTAAAAACAGTTTTTGATTCAGTAATCTGATAAGTTCAGACAGGTTGAGTCTTCTTAAATCCAACTCTGTTCATAATCCCCTTATAGTTAGGAGAATAACATTAACTTCCAGTTTACTGAGCATGTTGAGACTGCCCAAGTCCCCTTTTTTCATGTTGTTATTTTTAAACTTATGTCTGTTTATAAGCCTAAAGAAATGTTCCTTCTCTTTGCTAATTTAAACCTTTTTATTTATGCTTGTGATCATCATCATCAATTTCATTAATTCTTTCACATTTCTGCTTTTATATTTTTACTTCCTCTATATATATAGTCTTTTCCATGTACTTACATACATACTCAATATTCTTTCTTCTCAAAAAGAAAATGTTTCATTCTTTTGTATGTCATGTTTCTTTGTACTCTTTTCATTCCCTGATTGAAATTCTGGAAAACTCTGTGCTCATCAATTATCTTTCATTGTTTCGAGATTCTTTAGTTTGGTCATCCATACTTCAGGTTCTCTGACTTCCTTGTTTGTTCACTTTCTACTAGAAATTTTTTTTTTTCTTTTTGTTCTTTTTTTTTTTGGTGGGACCAGGGTTCAAACTCACGACCTTGCACTTGCCCAGCAGGCACTTGTGCCTCGGAGCTATCTCCCCAGCCCCTCTTTTTGGTCTTTTTGAGACAGGGTCTCACTATGCAGTTCAGGCTGGCCTTGAGCTCACCTTTTGTAGCTCAGGCTGGTCTCGAACTCATACAGTTCTTCCTGCCTCAGCCTTCTAAGTGCTGGGATTACAGGCATGTGCCGCCACGCCTGGTAGAAACTTCATGCTTAAAGTAACTATACCATAATCACATCCTGTGGTGTGCTTTAAATCCTTGTAAACCCCAACATTTACGATTCTCTTTTCTTTCAGAAACTATCTGTTCTCTTTTCTTTCAGAAACTATCTGTCCTCCCCTTGCTTCTGAGTTGAAGAAGTATTGATTTTTCTTGCTTTTTCAGACTTTTCTTCATCAGATGTCTGAAGTTCATTCCATTATTCCTCTCATAGACTAATAGGTTCTCTTATTTCTTTTGGTTTATTTTTTAATTAGTATAGTGCTTATCCAAAAACTTTGCTTAAAAGTGTGCATACAGGTTATCTCTTAAACTATAAGATCTTTAAAGGTACAGATCCCACATATTTTGACTTCTTTTTTTATTAAGTGGAAAAGTGAACAAAGTTCTATCAGTTGATGTCATGCTCTTTTACTGGGCAGAGTTGCAATTACTGCAGGGATAAAAACAAAAATAGCATAGTTCTGATGAAGAACCAAAACAAAAATGCATTGATCTTAGTAGATGTGCAAGGGCATTTATGGCATGAAATTATATATTTTATTTATAAAGATTAGCATGCTCAAGTCAGGTTGCCTTCTGTCAAATTCCAACTCAACACTTCTCATGGTAGGGGTTTACTCCTATTTCACTATTTTTATAATTCACTTTCCCAGCATGAGGGCAATGAGACTAGTCGTGGTGGCATGTGTCTGTAATCCTTGCACTTTGGCTAGCAGAAAACAAGAGAATCACTATGAGTCCTACCTATATAGAGACTCTGTAGACCTGTATCCCCTGTCCTAAGTGAAGAAAAGAAAGAAAAAGAAAGAAAGAAAGAAAGAAAGAAAGATGCACTTTCTTTCAGAAATATGTAATAGAAATTATGTCTCAATCCTCTTAGCACTGGTGTGGGCTATAGAAAGTACTCAATAAATGTCAACAGATTGATTAATTGATTATTTATTTATTTGTTTCGTACAGGGTCTCATTACACAGCTTTGACTCAATGTGATCCTCGTGTCCCAGCCTCCCCAGTGCTAGGATTATAAGCATAAACCACCATGCCCAGTTTTTGTGGCTGGCAAGATATATCCAGGGTTCCAGGGGCTGGCATGGGGTACCTGGGATTGAACCCAGGTCCTCGCTCTGGCCAGGCAGGCACTTAAACTGTTGAGCTATTTCCTTTCCTCCAGATCATTTTTTAAAATTAATTTGTATTTTCACTTCAGGATCTGGAGAAGATCCATTTACTTACAGTATGTTTTGCAAGAATATATCATGATAAATTGTTTTTGATAAATTGAGTTTAGAAAAATTAAGGCTATAAAGTTGCTATTATCTTTCTTGTAATATGGGGTATAATTTTATTATATTCTTGTGTAAGTGCTTAGAGAAATTAAAATTATTTTCTTCTCTCCTACAGGAAAACTGATGTCAAACTTTTTAGCTTTGAAAGGCTTTTAGGATACTAAAGATATGATTTATCTTCCAGATTCAACACTAACCTGGCAAATTTGATTATAACTCTTAAATCCTATTTTACTTACAAGTTTCTATTAAATAACAAATTAATGTAGGACAAGGTAATCCCAGTCTACTAGTAAAAACTTCCGAAGAGAAAAATGAATTTTTATCTCATGTTCAATATATTTAAGCATATATATCTCAAATATTCATACTCAGCTCAGGCCTTTGTTTTATAAAAATGTTAGATCATGATATTTGGTATTGGAGTAATACAATCTCAAAGACCATTCCTTTATTCAAATTTGCTAAATTCTAGTTTTCACACCATTTTAGGTTAGAAGATATGCCACAGCTATGATATTGTCATAGAACAGCCCATGGTTCAGACATTCATTGTGATGTAACCTACTATGGTTTAGTATTTTGGCATGGTGGATCAGCTCAGAAACTGTTCATTAGAGCAAATATTTCTTTTCCTTTTAAAAATGATAGTTCAAAGTACTTTTGAAGTTCAGGATGGAGTTGTCAGCTTTTTCTATGTCTACATTGGTGGAGGTGAACCTATTGCAATGTGCCACAGCCAGCTCTGTGTATTGTTGAAATGCTTTAAGAGGTTTACCATCCCTGCTCTAGATTTTGATTCCATGCTCTATAATTCCTTACACTTTCACATATATATATATATATATATATATATATATATATATATATGTATTTTTTTGTAAAATTAATGTTCTTAGTTTTCTTTTTTATTCCTTTTAGTGAAATACTTCAATTGTGCATCTCAAATTCTGATTTTAATAGCATTTGTTAAAATTTAGTTTTAAAATTTTATTTTGCTGACAAGCCACTATCTTTTAAAACATGTGAGCTATTTCTTGGAAATATTGTATTATTCCTGCATATGATACCTATTCACAATTTTGTCAAAGTGTATTTCTTCATTGACAAGGAAACAGCAAAGCAAACAAAGTTCATGGATATATGAAACAATTTTATCGAGTAAATACATTTCTTACTAATTTGAATATTCTTTGGAAATAAATGTATAAAGGGTTGGAAAGTAGTAATATGCGATAGCTTATGATAAGGAAACATGTTTATCAAAGAAACAAAGTTTACTAAACCCTATAAAGACCATCTAATCTTATTTTTACACTAGGTAATAACATCGTTAAAGGGTTTCTTGTTTAGCCATTAGTATTGTTACTCCAGTTTGATGTCACTATGCTGTGTCTAGTTTGCTTGGCTTGTGAAAAATTAATTGTAGGAAGTTCTGTATTATCAGATGAACCAAAATCTTAAATCCTACATGTGCAGCTTCAAACCTTCCTAGGCTGTGAGTTATTTAGTAACCTGACTCTCCAGACTATAGAGAAAATTTTGCTTTGAAGAATGATCACTCTACAGTGATAGTGAATTTGTAGCATGCATGTTGTTTTTCTGTTAACACAAAAGGTGTTATGTATGAAGTTTTGTTTTGTTTGTTTTTGTTGTTATTGCTGTTTTGTTTTATCTTACCTAAAATCTCAGTATTCAAATTTAATTGTGGTATTAACATTTTGAGATAAAAAGTGAGATTTGAGTTGCAGGTTAGGCCTTCATCTCTCCAAGGTTCAATATCATTATTATAAGGTTTCTTTTTTTTTAAATTTTTATTTATTTGTTTTCTTGTTTCAGAACCTTTGTTTATTTACTCATTTTTATGGCTGGCTCAGCCTGCCCCGAGGGCAGGGCTGGCGTAGCATGTGGTGCCGGGGATTGAACCGCGGTCCCTGAAGCCTCCCAAGCTTTCCCAAGCAGGCGCTTTAGACCACTGAGCCATCCCGCTGGGCCCTACTATAAGGTTTCTATAGGGACAGTACTTGAACTGGATTAAATAAATGGTTGTGTCATTAGCATTAATAGGATTTTCAGGTTTCTGTGCACATCCTACATCTCTGTCTTGAGCAAAATTATTTCAAAGCTTAAGATGAGTGGAATGTACATAGAAACTCTCAAGGAAGAATACAGTATTGGCTGATGAAGATTGTGCATGTTGTACAGATTCAGAGCTTCAATTAATTTACATTTGGTTTTAATTGATGACACTCTGGTAGATCAGAGAAACTTTAATTAAGAAATAAAAACGTAGGTAGATTAGAATATTGGTAATTGGAAATAGAGGAGGTTTGACTAATGAAGTGTGGCTTTATTAAACGTTTTGTTCATTTTATAGAAAATGCTATGTAGAACTTATTAAAAGTTATCTTTCACTTAAAAGAAACTGATATTTTGAGCATTTTATGTCTTTAGAAATATGTGCTATGATGGAAATATTTTTGTGACTGTAAAGTCCCATAGCTTTTAACATTTTACATAGACTACTAAACTGCTATGCTTTATTGTAAGCTATCAGAGTGCATCTCCTAGTGACTTTGGGTTCAAACTTACACTGATAAATGGCCCTGCATTATATGTATAGCTACTCCAGTCTCTTGATTCTGCTCAGCACCTCACTTGGAGTTACTTCTTTCTTATGTTGTGCTTCTAATGTTCTTGCCTAAAATAAATATCCAAAGGGGCACATATTGTAATTTGTGGTGTTAACTTTGCCGCTGTGGATTGCTGTCTTCTAATTACATACATGAATACCTGCTTCAACTCCTTTGTACTTAAGTAATAATATATTGTACTTTTGCAGTCTTTTTTCCTGTGACCTGAGAGCACCTGAAAAGGTGCTCTTGCTAACTGTCATAGCATTCCTCCGAGCAAAGCAGATGATGGAAGAAAGAGAAGCCTGAGTGTGAGCAAACTGAATGATTTGCCTTGGATAGGGCCATAATGAATGGCATCGATGAGAAGGAAGCCAGGTCTCCTGTTCAGGACCAGTTTTCTTTTTTCTGCATCACTTTACTTCCAAATATTGCACTGGTAACATCTGTTGCCATCATTATCATGCTAATTACATTACATTATCAATATAATTACTTAATGTCATTTTACTGCAAGATTGAGTGAAAAGAACAGATATATTCTGTTATAGTCAGCGTTTGCAAGGGAAGCAATTTAATAGAGGACACATAGTTTATATAATTATTTTGTAATAGTCACCCCAAAGAGTCAAATACAAGATTGCAGAAAATCTGACTACACACTAAAGACCCAAAGAATATAGCTGAGGGCCTGTATCCTAGTGCAGTAATCTGCATGAGTCCAGTTAAAGACCTAGACTTCATGACAGTGCCCTCCCTATGAAACTACCTGGAGGCCTAGAACCCGTGAGAATCTCATACAAGTCTGTTTCATAGACTGGTACTGTAACGTTTAGTGGTGGAAGCTAGAAAGTCTGTGCTAGCAGGCTGTGTTAAAGGTCCTGTGCTGGAGCCAGGAAGCAGTGATCACAAGATGAACTAGAGCTCCCTCAAAAGTACAACAGCCATCCTCAGTGACAACAAGCTCCAGAGCTCCACCTCCAATGATAACAGCCAAGTTTTCATCAGGAAAGCAATTGCCAGTTCCTCTTGGAGAGCCATAGCTCATCATCACCTCATCCTTCTATCCACTTTTCCTTTTTATGTAGTTGGCAGTAATACTCAGCTAGGAATTCTGCACCAAGCACCATGCTGGTTCAGTTCAACCTCAGTGTTATCAGTTGGCCACAAGTTATAATCTACCATACTCTCTGAATATGAAAATTATGTTTCATCCAGTATAAAAGAAAGTGACCCTTTATGGAGTAGGCATATAATGCATCTCATTTTGGTTGTTTGATCAGTATTGTTAATTCACAGGGGCTCTGGTGGGCTCATGATTTACAAAAACTATGTGTTTTGAATGAGGTAAATGCCAAGATGTTGCTGGTCTCATTTTAAGTGTGCATAAAATGAAGTAGAACATGATCAGTTTATTGATTACTGAATTGTACTCAATGAAGTATCCACTATTTTAGCAATGTATCTGTTTTGGCTCAATTATGTGAATATATAGTAAAGGTTTTAAGGGCTCAGCATGCACACCTGAAATCGTACAATTTGGGAGGCTGGGGCAGAAAGGATCACTATATTTTGAGAACAGCATAGGCTACAAAGCAAGCTCAAGGCCAACTTGAACTGCAAAGCAAGATACTCTCTCAACAATATGTGCGCATGTGCACACAGATATATATATATATATATATATATATATATATATATATATATATGCATGCATGAATGCATGAAGTATAATTTGGGGACTAGCAGATCTTAATAGTTTTATCCCCTTGCCCTCATCTAGAAACCATCCTTTTCTTACATGATGCTTGATTATAGCTTGATACGTAGACTGATTTCTGTTAGTCACTTTATCTCACAGTTTCCCTTTTTCTTTGTATTCTTGTATTTCCCACAATTTTGGGGGGAACAACATTCCTATTAAAAATATTATTGTATTTTCTTAATTTGACAGATGATAAAGTGGTAGTATATAGATCTTAGAAATGTTTCTTAATCAAGGAGATTATGCGGAAGCAGGATTTGAGCAGAGTATTCTCTCAATTTACACATGAGTCTCTTAATCCCTGATATAAACTTCTATTTGGTTTGTATTGAATTTAGTCAATATAAATATTTCTCAGTAATCAAGATTACATGACTACTTGAGACCTTTTTTAGAACTGCTCAACTTACAGTGGAGTGAAGAATATTTAAAGTTGTCCGTATGGCTAAAAGACTGATGCAGAAACTGCTGGAAAAGGACACATTGAGATTTAATGCCAAAGATGGGCTGTGTACCTGTAACATTAATAGCACATGCAGGCCATACACCTTTAAAATGATCATTACTGTAGTAATATAGTACTCAATTATGGAAATAATCAAAGAGAATAAGTAATATTCCTCCAAAGGAAATGAAGACACATAGCTGGAGTGATATGCACAAGGTCACATGAATGAGAGTACTTCAGAATGCCCAATAGTTAACTAAATAAGGGGAGCACTGGTTTAGGATGGTTCCAGAACTAGGAAGAAAGAAGTGATGACTAACATACCTAAGCCTTCACTGAATATACTTTACCTTTATTTAGTTTATATTAGGTTTTTTTTTTTTTTTTTTCTCTCCCTTTAGTATTACTTTTATCTCATGCGTAGTGTCTTGATTACTTTTTTCTCATTACTGGAACCAAATACCTGATGCCCAAAATTAAAGAAGGAAAGGTTTGTTTAGCTTGCAGTTTGTGGAGGTTTCAATCTGTTCTCAGCTGGGTCCAAGGCACAGTGGCACATGGAGGCAGAAAACCAAAGAGCAAAATCAAAAGGAAGGAGTTGCATCTACAACATCAACAGAGAGCAAGTCATTCTCCCTTAGGTTACATTCAGGCCATCTTGCCCCAGGCCAGGTGTAGCACTTATACTTACAGTTCCGACAGCATTCACTCCCATAATCTCAGCAGCACTCACACCCACTATCCCTTTGTGGATCATGAATTAATCTTGAACTCCAGAAGTCCACATGGTAACAGCATGAGACTTTGGGGGAACAACTAGACACAAACCGTAACACTTGTTTTTCCCTATTCTTTTATAAACGTGCAAGTCCAGCACCATTGCTTTCCTATATCCACTTAACTGACTAGGCAATTCGTATATTATTACCAAAAAATGTACAGATGTTCATTTGGATTATCTTGTTTAATAAAATTCTTATTTAGTTTTTGGTCATGGTTATTGGTGCATGGCATTATATTGTGTGGTGTTGTGTTGTATTACTCCACAATTCCTTCCTTTGTATGTTGTATCATTTTTCAGTGACATCGCCCAAGCTGTTAGTACCAAAAACTATCTGTATATATTTTAGACTATTATCGTTAAAATACAGCAACATACTCCCATATATGTGCTACTGACTAGTCTGTGTCAGTGTGACTGAGAAGTGCTGAGGGCTAGGCTATTCCATCTTTGTAGAGAACAACACACGGTCCTCCCCTACAGAAGCTAATAGCTGAGTGATTTTCATTCCTGTGTGTGTACTCATTGCCCTCACTTTGTACCTTTTCTTTGTTTCCCGGATATATATCCATGCAAAATTTTATACAGTTTCAATCCAGAGTCCCTAAGTAAATATTTATGAAATCCTAGTTCTTTTTTATAATTATAAAAAATATACAGCTGCAAAAATGTATATATATACAGCTGCAGATTTAAGTCTTTTCTTTGAGGACTGTGGATTTACTGAAAGGCAGTATGGTTGGAAAATTCAATGTGGTGGTCATGGCCAAAACTGAAACATGTGGAAAGGAGCCATGAGACAGAGCCTTGAGTCCTTGCTGTCGGTAGGCCCTGGAGTTCTCCTGCTGTCATGAGGAATACCTGCAGAGGAGGAGGAAAGCCAGGCTTGATACCCTGCCTTCTTGCCTGCTTGTCTGCTATTTAGACTTTTAAAATAACATTTTAAAGGGAACTAGGAAATGAATGGGGAAATCATCATCATGTACTCCTGTCCTCTGAATTTTAATTTTGCAAAAAACAATAATACATCCATCACTTACGGTATCTGGGGATACTTAGGAAAGTCAATGTTATTTGACTTAATACTCCTGAAAATGTTTCATTTATTTCTGAAATCAGGCCTGCGGTTTCCATTCTAGTTCTTGCTTTTTTCTAAAACTAACATTTTTAGTAATGTATTACTGTCATTCTAATAGAAAATAAAATATGAAGACCAATAATATTAATAAGGCCAAACCAAATAAATTATAACCCCTCAATAAAGAATTCTTTAAGATTACCTTTTTAAAAATAATTCACAAAAGAGCTATTACATACCACTGCAAATGGTTGATTGATTTTTTTTTTTCCTAAAGAACGTAGCATTGTACTTTAGAGGAATTATTGAGCTAAAAGAATAGATTCCTAGAAGGCAGATAGCAAAATGTAGGGCAAGATGTTACATAAAGTTCTTTATTTACATATGTGGTTAAATACCTCCCCAAATAAATGAAAGGGTTATACTATAAAAATAATTTCACATTACATTTTAATATTTAAAATTAAGAAACATAAACATGATTTGTTAGGAGCATGTACAGATTAAGGAAGAAGGTCAACCAATGGATGAAAGGGAAGAAAGAGAAGGGGAGGAGAAGAAAAGAATGAAGATGTGCTACTTCTGCTTGGCAAGTGCAAGATTGTGAGTTTAAACCCCAGTCCCCAGGGCTGGGGAGATAGCTCAGTAGAATAAGTGCTTGCCTGACAAGTGCAAGAGCCTGAGTTCGATCCCCAGTTCCGGAAAAAGGAAAATAAATAAATAAATAAATAATAAACCCCAGTCCCACCAAGATAGATAGATAGACAGATAGATAGACAGATAGATAGATAGATAGATAGACAGACAGACAGACAGACAGACAGACAGACAGACAGATAGAACATGAACACATCATACAACATGGACTACTAAAACATCTTTTTTTTTTTTTAAATGGACCTCAGTTCAGAAAACAAAATGAACTATTTTTTAAATGAATTCTACTGAGGTGAAGTATGTTGAATTCCTAAAGTACTTGTCACCTAGAGGCACTTGTATATACTATAGTGTATAATGCAATGCTTAAAATATCCTTGAGAAACAAAGAAAATTATAATAACCCCAGGGTATTTGATAATAGCAGTGAGTGAGCTTTATAAACAGAACCACATAGCTTGTTGAGAATAACAGACAAAGTATTTATTTATCCAAGAAATTCCACTACTTATTAGAAATTCGTAATAGTCAAAAACAGCTTCCTCATTATCATCACGTTATTTCTCAACTGGCATGCTTTTCCTAGGCTGTTGATGAGCCCC
Organism: Myocastor coypus; assembly: GCA_004027025.1. Lineage (NCBI taxonomy): Eukaryota > Metazoa > Chordata > Mammalia > Rodentia > Myocastoridae > Myocastor > Myocastor coypus. The sequence goes on from PVJA010002605.1 coordinate 64,117, forward strand.
ACGTGTCCAGAAGTCACCTATTTTATCTGTTGTTTCTTGATATTTCCTGATGGTGATGTACTTATTATTTTACCTGTGAAAGTATCAAACATTTTTCATATAGGAGAGATAAACATTGCTCTTCCACAGATTAAAAAAAAAAAAAGTTAGAAAAGAACTTCTCACGCTCCAGAGAGCTCATGGGCTCCATAGGTAGTTTGAATTGATACTGCAGTATTCTCAGAAGGCAATATAGGAAGATAAATGCCTTAGGAGAAGAGTTCAAAGTGTTTGGAAGGCTTTTTCAGGTTAATCACCAGGCCAGTTATAGGACAAAGAAATCTGGCTCTTCTCTCAGACATGTTATTTCATGTTCATCTAAAATATACTCTCTTGTTTCCTAAGAATTGTGATAATATCCTAGTGGTAGGTTGTGATCTGAGAGTTAAAGGGGTAAGTTGAAAATAGTGACAATTCTCTGAGGGCACAGTGGGGTCTGCAGCCTACACTGTTGACTGTTAGACTAAATGACTATGGAAATGCAAGTTGTTCCATAATGTTAATAAAATAACTCAAATGTTTCTTTTTAACTTAGTTATTTCATCTTAGTGTTCCATGTCCAAAACTGATCCTATCATTCAAGATACAAATATCCTATTGCAGAAAATTATTGCAGAAAAATCCTAAGATACTTAGAAAATTAACTAGCAATATTGGTAGGAGGTACTGCTTAAGAATTTGAAGGTAGTCCTCTTATTACAGACAGAATACACGGGGCCAAATCAAGTCTGCGTTTTTGTCACAGTGGTTGTGAGCACAGCCTGAAAATTAGTTATTAGGTCTGAGTTACTTGTAACTGCTGACAAATATTCCACTACTATTGCCACATATTCTAGAAATATCACTGCTATATTGAAAATGTACCACCCAATGTATCAGCATCTCTAAGACAATATCCTTCACTTCAGGAATTTTATAAATTATCAGGAGTCATGGGAAACAATAAATATATTGCAAAGAAAAGCAAAACTATAAAACATACAACAAATTAATCATTTCAAAGATAGGTAATTGAATCAGATGTTTAATATCAAATTATTCAATTCATAAAAGTTAAACTCTGAGAACAGCAATGTGTAAGACTAAAACTGTGTTTGGAATGCCTGTCATTTTGGTCTTTTAGATGTGTGCTGCTTCTAATGTAATTTCAGTTATTGCTATACTCTCTCTCAAGTAAATGATTGTTTTACAAGAATACACAGAAAGGGCATTAAAAAAGAGTAGGAGATAAGGAAAATACCATAGGATTGACTGGCTGCTTAGATTCCTAAATTTCTGTGTAAAAATATGTAACTGCTTTTATCACATTCTATAGGGATTTGTTAGAATATCAATGATTGATAGAAAATAGCAATTCCATGTTAAATCTAACACATGTAATATTCAGAAAGATAGTGATGTTAAGCTCAAGTATCTGTGTTATAGAGTAATAGTATCACAAAGCTTCTTCTGGAGAGTTAAGTATGTAAGTTTACAGACCAAAAATTAGAGAAAAAGAAGGGCTACAAGGTTAGCCCTTCAAGGTCAGTGAGAACTCAGGACATATGAGAACATGTGCTGTAACATCCTATAAATCAGTGGTATCAAAAATTTTCTGTTCAGGATTTCGGGGCTACAGAAGAAAGGGATTGATGATGTGTAGTGTGTCTAAGGAAAGTCACCTAGAGAGAAAACATTCTCTCAGGCTTTCACAGAGAGCAAACTAGTCAAGCAATGGCCATAACTCATCCAGTCAGCTGACAGTGACAACAGTTCTACAAAGCACTATATACATGGTTTCAAGGTAAATCCTGAGGGAATTTGACTAACCTTGAGGGATACAGAAGTTACATGTTCTGTTATACAGGTCTTGCTTTAACTTGCCCCTAACTACCCAGTTGAAAATTTTAACCACGAGACATAAAAAGTAAAGCTAGGTTAGTATGTGGAGCTGAATAAGACTTAAATCAGCAGCTTCCAACATTACCAGTTCTGCTAATAACCCACTAAAATTATGGAATACTGGGCTAGGTATACAGCTACTTTCTCTTAGTTCAATGAGAAGAAACTTTTGTATCAATAATGATTAGAGAAATTATTATATATGCATCTTGTGGTCTAAATACTACAAGGACAATAATATGCATTATATCAATTATTGGGAATGTACTACTGCAGTTTTGAAACTCTCACATTGTTATTTCTAATTAAAAGTAATAAAAAATAAAATAAAAGATTTCAAATAAAAACTGTTACCTTTGTAATTGATTCATCTTGGAGTTTTTAATATATGTATTTTTTTATTTCCATACATTTAGTTTTAGTTATAAAGAGGTATATGCTATACATCATTTTATAAAATTCATCCAGTCTTCCAAGTGAAATCCTAAGTGTCTGATATATATTTCAAGGAACAAAAAGTATTTGTAAAACTTTGCTCCCATTGTTCACCATAGAATAAATGTAATAAATCAGGATGTGCAAAACTTCTTAATCAAATAGCTATCATTGACATGAAAGAGTTAATGTACAAATACTTGGTGAGACTTTGATTTGTTTTTCCCTCTTAGACTTTCCAGCAGAGCAAGATTTATTATTGCTACACCTTCCCTATGGAAATCAGGTTTTCTAAATGGGTGAATCAAAGCTCATCGTAAATTTCTCAAAGTAACATTGGAGTTCTTTGTACTGAAGGGCTTCCACTGTGTGCCTTTTATAAGAACTATGCACTAACTGATTACACCTCCAGAACATCTACTATGTGTCTTTTAACCTTAGATTCCATTTAAAGGAAAATTTCAAGAAAGATTTATTGTCTCACAAGTGGCATTTTTAGTTGCTGTACGTGATGTGTAGAGACAGTACAGTGTTGAAATAATTTGTGTTCTTTTAAAACTGAATTTCATTAGTGGTTTTGGAGTTCTCATCTTTACCACATTCTAAGTCTATGCGTTTTTTAAATTATATCCTTGTACCTATTCTAAATGTCAAACAGAACTAGTATAATATCTGTCCTACAGGGCAGTGTAGAACTTCAATGCAGTCATTCCTGAATACAAATCTTTAAGGCAATTTTAATTTTGATTAAAGGATGGCTCTGTTGTTTAAATTTCATGTTTATTTCAAGTAATGTCTAAATAAATGGAAAAATTCTCAGTGTAGTTAATCAGTAATGCTTTGTATAATTGAATGCTTCTGGATTTCTTCAACATCCCAATGTGTCCTATTTATTATATATAATCAGCAAAAACAGTTTTTAGATACATATTAGCTAACACCATTGCTAAAATGAAAAAGACTAGAAAGCTTTCTTTTTCTTTTCCTCATACTGTCTCTATGTTAGAGCTATCTCTAGAAAGAGAGCTTTTACTTTCCCTGTTTTTGTAGTAACGCTACATTAAGATGTCAGGTCAAAATATTTTTTTCTTTCTTTCTCTGTTTTGATTTTTCATTTGAGTACCAATATTTCAAAAGTGTAGTGATTTAGTACAAATTCCTTAGTTCCAGTCAGATAAATAAACCTCACCAGATTCTGTGAACTGATTTATTGATAGGACTCTTAGGGATCACAAGCCCTTTTTTTGAACATTTGAAACATTTCTGAATTCTGAATTTCATTGACTTGTTTCCCAAGAGGAAAGCAGAGAGGGAAGAAAACTTTCTTCTCTCTCCATACACTGAAGCATCTTAGCAAAGCACCAAGTTTCTTTTGGTAAAGGTCTCTAGTTAAGGAAAATAAAATAAAGACCAGACAAGTAGCAATGTAGGCACTGAGCCTACAACCAGTAACAGGCAACAGCAGCACTGTTTTGAGCAGCTCATTTCCTATGATCCATGGTAATGACTGGCACGCATATTTGAAAGCCAGAAAAAAAAAAAAAAAAAAAAAAACTTGAAAATTCTTTTTTATGCAGTGATTTGGGTTCTTTGCAGTCAAAATTTGTACCTTTTTCTTTTAAAAATACTTACTATTAATCTTTCTCTTTTGCAGGTAAGCTGTGAATTTTTTAAAAAGCATTTTGTAGAGTCCTCTGTTTTTATCAGGCCCAGACTGGTCACAGTGGTTCTCAACCTGTGGGTCATGACCCCAGTCGGGGTCAAACAACAAAAACAGAGGGGTCGCCTAAAGCCATTGGAAAATGTTATTTATTTGGAATTATAGTTTTGAAATAGCCACCAAAATTATTTTTTTTGGTTTAGAGTCACTGCAACATGAGGAACTGTATTGCGGGATCACGGCATTAGAAAGGTTGAGGACCACTGAAATAGGAAAGTGACTAGAAAGATCAGAGACTGCTTATGACCTGTGAGGAAAGACCCAGAGGTTCCAGACAGTAGAGCACTGTGAAATGAGACTCTGTGTCCACCAAGAGCCCTGCCTGTAACTGGCCTTGGGACTCATGGTGGACCCTAAGTGTAGTGATGGCTGCATGTCCTTCAGAGCAAGACTCTGTGCTCCAGCTGTCCTTTGTCCAGTGAGGACATGGAACAGGTCTTCTTATCCTTCAACCTGCTCATCATGAAAGCATATGGCCTGTGAAGTAAGCTGTGATCACTGAAGGAAAGTTTCTTAACTTGTCTTCTTTGAAATTCATTTTATTTTGTAGAGTTCCACACAATGTTTGAGAAATCAGGTAATAACAGAAAAAGACTGTCTTTGGGAAGCAGAGGGAAAATCTACTCTTCCCATTTGAGAAATGTCTCTTCTGTCCATTACTCAGCCTGGATTGCTGGTCCTGTCTGCCACCACTCACTCAAGAACACGGAGGTCACACATAACAAGTGAAAATTTAGACCTCAGAAAGAGAAACATAAAAAAATCAGTGCTGCAATATGAAATTATTTTTAAAAAATTTAAAAATACTAACAATAAATTTTATTAATTTAATTCAAAAAGGGAAAGGTGGTCAAACATTTAAATTTATGTCTTCTAAAGAAAACCATTCTAAAAATCTATTAAAATGTTTCACAAACTTGTTTCAGAGAAAAAAATCAAAAATAAGAAAGAAGAAGATAACCTGAACACAACAGAAAGAATGGAGCAAAATCAAAATGAAGTTCATTTGGACAGTAACAAGGAAGCTGGCTGGTTGCCTTGTAAGAAAATGTACATGGGGGCCAAGAGAGTAGGAAGCACTTTGGAATGGTCCCCTGAAATGAGGCAGTACCAGAGAGGGGAACTCTGGGGACCTCAAAAGCAGAAGGAGTGGAGCAATGGAGAGCAAGGCAGAACACCAGGGGCCTCCTGCCAATAGCTTCTGTCCCTTGGTTCCCTGGGACACCTGAAAGAGCAAGGAGATGTTCCCTACAATAGTCATCTGTCAGCACTGCCCCTGCTGGCTTCACAAGCATGAGGGCTGTCAGCTTCACATAGTCATGAGGGCTGCCACACCACTGCCATGTGTTTGCAAGGCCCATTAAGAGAAAATGCTCTCCTCAACCTGGAGCTCTTCCTGGAACAGTCAAGGCAGAGTACCCAGCCATGCCATTCATCAAGGAGTCAACTCTTTCACAATCTCATAATTTAAAACTCACAGTTTAATCTAACATTGGAATTTTACACTCAGTTTCTATTAGCTTAAAAATCATGATGAACATTTTAAACCTTCCTTTTAAAAATCCCGTTGACTAATGGACTGATTTTGTTGTTACTGAGCCTGAATTCCCCCAGTGGAAACTGTCTACCTGTGTTCCCTCTGATTTCTATCTCTCTCTTTCTGCTTTTTCAGTCCAACACACACACACACACACACACACACATACACACACACACACACACACACACAGATACACATATACATCCATGTGAAATAATATCTCAATTGCCCAAGAATTTGGGGGGATAGAGAAAAAAATTATACATAATCCTTTCATCAGGTAACTCACATTTCAAATGCCTAAATGTGGTGTTTTGAGTCATGGAGAGAAATACAATGGGATAGAGTGATATAAAAGATATAGGAGGCCATCATCAGAGTGTGTCTTTGTATAGCTGAGTCTCAAAAACCAATTGGCATTAGAAACAAAGGTCTAATAAACACAAGCATGTATCATGCATCAAGAAACTGGCATTCAGCTTAGGAAATATGCCTCTGGGCAAGATTGTCATAGTGTATACTTTCTGTAACTTCTCAGTCTGAACCAATTCTTCTATTTTACTTGATCTCAACCTATGGAGATCTATGTTGCAAACATAACCAGCTAGTTGGCTGGTATTTTCCAAATAGTGAATTTGCAATTTCTTACTACCCTATCTTTGTGTGTATGTTTTTTTGTCTGACTTGAACAGATTTCCCAGCTTCCCTCTCTTGTCATATGATATCATGCTAATTATGACTCACCTTAAATGTCATCATCCTCTCTTTTACCTTGCTCCACAGAATCACTGCAAACCTAGAATGGATTTTTCTCTTCTTTTTCCTGTGCTAATATTTTGTTCACTCAGCTATTTTGTCACATGTCATATTGTTTGTATTGGCTTGCATATTTATGTGCTTTTCCTTGTTCTAAATTTTTTTATTTTTTTATGTTTTTTTTCTTGTTTCAGAACTTTTGTTTGTTTGTTTATTTATTTATTTTTATGGCCGGCTCAGCCTGCCCTGAGGGCAGGGCTGGCGCAGCATGCGGTGCCGGGGATCGAACTGCAGTCCCTGCAGCTACCTGCAGGTGCTTTAGACCACTGAGCAATCCTGCCGGGCCCCCCTTGTTCTAAATTGATAGGTTCTTGAGATGGGACACTAACTCAGGTTCTTAACATTGCACTTGGCTTGTTATATGCAGTAACAGTAGTATTCCTTGACTATAGAAATTGAAGCCCTATTCTTCAGTACTTATTCAAAGCTATTAAAGACAATTTCAGCTTTCTCACTCATTGAGATACAGTCAAGGCTAGAATATACACTGTGGTTCAGTGTTTGTTTTGCAGTTTTGTTCTACTTCTTAGCTCAGCCTTTTTAAAAAAATATTCAGCTCATAATTCACTTATTTCTTTTCATGTTTATGTCAATTGACTCAACTGTAGAGATTTAACTTCCTATATACTATATATAATTTTATGGAATAATGAGAATTTTTTCTGGGTTTAAGACTTTAAAAATGTCCCTGATTTTGCCAGTTAACTGACTTCTGCATGTGGAAGGTCTGTCAAGGATCATCAGAGAAGCAGAATCAGCCGTTGTAGGGGAAGGGGGTGGATAGATTGATTATTATAAGGATTACTTTGCAAAATTATGGAAGCCAGGAAATCTCAAGGCCTGTAGCCAGAAAACTAGAGAGCTAATTTGTGCTTCCAGCTCATGTTTTTGGGCCTAAGAACCAGCACTGGAGATGGTGAAGTTTTGGTAGCTTTGGAGCCCAAGAAAAGCTAATGTTCAGTCTGAGTTTAAACTTTGGAAGAGACTGGTGTTTCAGCTTGCACAATCCAGACCAGAGAGACAACTTTCTTTCTGAATCTGACATTTACCCTATGCAGGTCTTTGATATCTTCAGTGAAGGGCCTTACATTGGGCAGGACTATCTGCTTTATTCTTTCCACCCCCTCTGATGTCACTCATCCAGAAACAACTCATAAACATGGTCCACAACAAAGCTTAACCAAGTGTCTGGGCAGCTTATGTCCTAGCCAATATGCTGCATATATTAGCTATTATAGAGGCCAGGCTGCACATGTGTAATGTATCAGTGTGATTTAAGGAGGGTTTTTTTTTCTTTTTTTTTTTTTTTTTTTTTTTTTTTTTTTTTTTTTTTTTTTTTTTTTTTTTTTTTTTTTTTTTTTTTTTGTCATTTTGAGACAGGGTCTCGCTATGCAGTTGAAGCTGGCCTTGAACTCACTTTTGTAGCCCAGGCTGGTCTTGAACTCGCAATGATCCTCCTGCCTTAGCCTCCGGAGTGCTGGGATTACAGGTGTGTGCCACCATGCCTGGCTGATTTAAAGAGATTTTTGTCCATGGAGAACATAATTTTACCTTGTCAAATTAATGAAATTAATTATTTTTGAAAATTTTGGACTTTGGTCTCACTTTAATGACTGCATTTTCGCCATGAAAATAATGTAGAAGGAAAAATACCTCATACATTTTTTAAGACATAATACTGGGTTCTCAAATGGCTTCAAGAGCTAGATAAATACAAGAAATATGATGTATATATGCCACATGAGAATGGTGGAAATTTTAGTGTATGTGGAGATTCAAGTCTTGTCTTATGGGTTTGTAAATTTCTTTTTTTTTGGGGGGGGGGGGTGGGCAGAACCGAGTATTGAACTCAGGCCCCTGCACTCGCTAGACAAATACTTATTCTACTGAACTATCTCCCCAGCTCCAAAATTGCTATTTTATAAGATATAATCCTAAGCCTTTTGCTAAGATCTTCACCCCCTTTTTAGTTTTTAACTAGCAATATGGCTTTGAGCATTAATTTGCCAACCCGGTGGGCTTTTTTTTTGTTATTGTTGTTACATGGATAATTTATAATCTCTAAATTCCTTCCATGCATTAAATTTCAGGGATTTTGAAATGTCACCTTTGCTAATTTAACAAAATCTAATGTAGACTCTTGAGGAATGTAGAGATAATCTCAAGTAGAGAACAATAAAGCCCAAGGACAGCTATAGGGGGTTACTTGGGGATTCCTGAAACCTGGATTCAAGGAAGCATATAACCTGTTTATTCTAATGGCTCCTTGATTGTTGTCTCTTCCCTTGCCTGGGATGTTACTGGTTGTCTCCTCCCCTGCTTGGAATGTTTTCAATTAGTATTTGTATTAACCTGATGTTAGGTAAATGGTGATAGAAGTAGTGGTCTCTAGTCTGCATTCCCCAAAGCAGTTATGCAAATTCTATAGGCTGTCCTTTGGTATTCAATAAAAGTCAGATTCTTCTGTGGGTTGAGGCTCACTTCCAGAGAGACAAATCTTGGTGAGTCCTCTGAGCTAAATTCATCGGGTGAGTCCTCTGAGCTAAATTCATCGGGTTTCTCATTGTTCCTTTTGGAACCAACACCAGAACATTACAACAAGGAAAGTAGCATGTCATTCTCTTACAACGTGATCTGCTTTCCAGTGATAACATAATGAGTAGATCTATTGTTTGTGAAATACCAAGAGCAGAAATATTGTAATCACATTACAATATGTCAAAATCCTTGTATATTGATTGTATATATTGTATATTGTAGTTAATGATGTAATGTGAACACATCTCTTCATAAATGTAGCAGGGCTCTATAGGTATTGACAAGTCTATATCTGACTATATGTGTGTCTACTTTCTAAAGACTGATGAATGCTTCCTGTTGTGAGTAGGATAACTTCCAATACACATGTGTTGGCATGTGTTGATTCTTCTTCTTCAAAGGCTTTTCAAATAGTGCTGAAGCCTTCAAACTATAATTTAAAGTGAGACAGCCACTGAGGATTTATGGAGTCATTTTCTCTTTGGCTAAAACCCTGGATGGTCACAGACCAGTAGATTTAAAAAGGCAGCTGAACCTGTCCAAAGACCAACATAAATCTTCAGAGGCAGGGAAAATCGTGCCTGCTTATTAAATTAGTGAGAATATAGTATTTGGCAGCTACAAATAGATGATGTTTCCCCCTTAAGTTAAAGACCAGACTGTTAAAGAGATGTGTAATGTTGACTTGCATTTGTCAGGGTGAGCCACATCAGTAGATAATAATTTACATGTTTCATTGTTCATTTGCTCAGAGTCTTTTCAGGTTTGGCTAAATAAATGGGTTCACCTTTGCCTAGTTATGAAGACATTTAAAACAATTTTTCCAAGTGCACAGAGATTGACCAGGAACATAAGATAAAAATGAACCCACTGTCTCAGATTCTTCTCCAGTACTCCAGCGCTTGTTTTGAGATTTTCAAAGTACAGCATCATTGGTTTTCTGCATCTACTTTCTATTTGTCTTCTAGATTCATAACAGTTATTAATTTTAGTCCAATATAAATAGACCTTTTCTCTTGGTGATTCATTAGCGGAAACCATTCTTATTGACTTAAAAGATTTGGGAAGAAAACATGTTTATCCTTGGCAGATTTTGGTATTTTTCCATGTCTCACAGGAGCTTTTCCAAGTTTCCTAGTCTTTTTGTAAAAAATAAAAGAAAATAAATTTTAGAATGAAGGCTTTTTAAAGCTGATGAGCTGTATGAGCTTTTTAGCGTGCTTCTGAGAAAGCACTACACAGCTTTCCTTTTAGGAACCACATGAAAGGGTAGTACAGAATGGTAGGCATCTTCACTCCCACTAACTTCAAAGATGTTGTGAAATCGAATTGTCGATAACAAGTTATATTTGGAGCTGTGTTTCATTAATAGACTATGCTATACTTCTATGAAAATGTGAATTATTTTTTTCTAATCCCAGTATCAGTATCCTAAGGGTAGAAACTATAGGTAAAAAATATAGGATAGATAGTATGCTGTAATTAGTGCCATTTCCCCTTCTTTTACAGTTGTACCAGTGTCTATGTTTCTCTTTTTATTTTTCATGTGATGCTTGCTATCTGATCTGATACTTGTGTGGTTACCACATTATTTCACTTCATATTTAATAAGTATATTCTGTTGCTGGATATGCCTACGTTTTTCAAAGTTAGTATATTTGAATTTTATAAAACAAGTCTATCTTATTAGTCAAGTATTCTGCCTTAGCCGGGCATGGTGGCGCATGCCTGTAATCCCAGCATTTGGGAGGCTGAGGCAGAGGATCCAGTGCGAGTTCGAGACCAGCCTGGGCTACAAAAGTGAGCTCAAGGCCAGCCTGAAGTGCATAGAGAGACCCTGTCTCAAAAAGACAAAAAAAAAAAAAAAAAGTATTCTGCCTTTAAAATTAAGTTTACTGCATCTACTTTCTATTTGTCCTCTGGATTCATAAGAATTATACATTTTATTTTATTTATGTATTTAGTACAGGGTCTACAGGATCTCACTGTGTAGAATGGACTCGTAATGATTCTCTTGTTTTCAGCCTCCCAAGCACTGGGTTTACAGGCAGACACTACCATGCCCACTCTCCATAGCTGGGTCAGAGCACCCTGCAGGTGGGTCTGGAATGGCATGCTGGGAACCAAACTATGGCAGCTGTGCTCCACCTAACCAGATGCTTTAGTCCAATGAGCTAACTGGCCAGCCCAGAATTTTATTATTATTATTATTATTATTATTATTATTATTATTATTATTATTATTTTCTGTATTTAGGACAGTCTCCAGTATCTACAGGGTCACAATATATAGGTTAGGCTTATAGTGATCCTCCTGTTTTTAGCTTCAGGTGTCCACCATCACACCGAGTTGCAATTGCCTCCTCAGCATGTCCCAGGGGTAGGACTGGCATAGCAGTCAGGGATTAAACCCTGGCTGCTGTGCCCTGCCTAAGCAGGCATTTTAGTCCACTGAACTATTAGACCAGCCCTCAGAATTACTAATTTTAAAGCTCTTGAAGTTGATTTTTTATGTTTCTAGTTAGTAATTTCTAAATGGCACTAATTTCTAGTGAGATGATATTGTACAGTCTGGCACAATATACTTCAAATATAGTAAGCAGTCAGTGTTAGCTGCCACTCTTCTTTTGATGTTAGAAATGAAAAAATTACACTTATAAAAAGCTAAAGAACTTTCCCAAAAATAAAAAAAAAAATTAAAACAATGGTTTGACCCACAATTTACACTGAGAAAGTCTGGCTGTAGCATCCAGATTCTCAGCCATTTGATTCTAAAACAGGGTCCAGAAAGGCTGGGATAGAGTAGCAGAGTAGATGGGTAGATACCTGTGCTCAATTTGATTTTAGGCTACTTGTGGGGGCCTTGGAAAGAAACTATGATGTTCTGTTACAGGCAACATGGAATCCATAAAATTACCTGTTCTTCAGTTTGCATTTAATTAAAATAAAAGACCCTGCATTCCTTGTTGGTTTAAACTACTGTATCTCCTAAGCCAGTACCATACTTTCAGTGAAAAAATATGAGCTAGAAGCCCAAGTGAGAGGACTCTCAAAGAGTGAGGACTTTCCAGAAGACAAATCTGAACAAGTGTTATATGCTGATGCATTTTTAAAATACCACCACCTATGGTGTCATGAACTCTGATTTCTCACTGCTCTGGATTTATTTCAGCCAAGGATTCCATCCCTAATCACTTATATCCATTGGAACTATGAGGAGATTGCAAAACTTACCACAGGGACTAGATAGTTTATATGCACCAGCCAGCACATCTTCTCCCTGTGCAGAGACTGACATTCAAGTTCAGATCCCAAGTAGAGATTCCCAACAGAATGCAGAATCATTATTGTACTCAGCCAGATACTTTGTACCACTTCCCAGGTTTTCCAAGCTCACAAAGGTCTTATCTTTGGATTAATTCTCAATTGCTACCTTCTATTCATAAGAATATTTGAATAATATTTTCATTAATCTGGGCGCCAAACATTCTTACTCCCAGATTCATGAATTTAAGGATCCTATGCCACAATGCCCTGTGTCCACTGTCAATTTCACAGTAAATGTAACTCCATCAAAAGGATTCTCTTATAACTGTACAGGTTTTTTTTTTTTTTTCTTGTTTCAGAACTTTGTTTGTTTCTTTGTTTTATTTATTTTTATGTCTGGCGCAGCATATGGTGCCAGGGATCGATCCGCGGTCCCTGCAGCCGCCCAAGCTTTCCTAAGCAGGCGCTTTAGACCACTGAGCCATCCTGCCGGGCCCTGTACAGGGTTTAGAACGGCATCACAGGCAAGTACATTCCATACTGTTCTTTTGAGTTTGACTTATTTATTTATTTATATTTATTTATTGAGACAAACAAGGTCTCTTGCATTCACTGTGTAGTGTAGCATAGGCTGGCTTCAAACTTGCAGTGATCCCAAGTCCCAAGTTCTGGTGTTATTTGCACCACACATAGTCTTGTCTGGATTTTATTACTATTGCTGAATTCATTGATAGACCACCACTTTATCCTGTGAACACAATTGGTTTACTGTTTTTCTAATTATGTATTTCAGTTCACTTTGTGTACTCAAATTAGACCATTATTTGTTTGCCTGTTGGGTCAACTTTCTGAGAGAATTCATATTTATTCCTTCTTTAGAACTACCCCATATGTTACCTACATGTTGTACATGAAATAATTATTAAGCTTGAAATTTACATGAAAGTGAGAATAATTGGTGGAGAAGACCTGATCAGAGAATAAAACCCAAAGCATTTTGCTAACGTAAGGGAAGCAAGACTAGAAACCCAAGGTCAGTTGGCAACAGAGCAGTTCAGTCTGATAACAGTGAAAAGATTTGGAAAAGTTCTGGAGGCATAGACACATGTTTACCCATCATTATAAATAATAACATTATTTCTGGAATTTTTAATCTTTGACAGTTTAAGAGCCAAGAAGAGCAATTTATAGGAAAATTATAAAGATGACTGATGAATAGATTATAGGAGTCTAGAAAATGGCTAAAGAGCAGTGGAATACTTTTTCTGGAGAGTACAAAATAATTAATGGAATCCAAGAGTTTTTAAGCACCTGAAGATGTATTTAAATAAATTTGTAAATTGATTTCTTCCATTCACTCTTAGACTGATTTGAGATTTCAGAGTAGAAAATTTGTAGAAAATAATGACAAACTCCTGGATTTATAATCATTTCAGATACTTAATTTTATTTGTGCATTTTTTCTTATAGAAACTTATACATCTGAGAACTGACGATATAGCTCAGCAGATTAAGCGCTTGCTTAGGGAAGCGCAGGGGCCATGGTTTGGTTCCTGGCCCTGCCTGCCATGCCTGCCCGCTCTAGAGCACACTGAGCCAAAAATGGTGACCAGGCGTGGTGGTGTGTGCCTGTACTCCTAGCAATTGGGAGGTACAAGCAGGAGGATCGCTATGAGTCAGTAATGAGACCATGTAAAAAAAAAAAGAGAGAGAAAAATCCATCTGTATTTATTTAGAATATGAAAGTCTTATTTAAAAAACATACCCCTATCAGTCAAAACCTTTCCCACCTGCTCTCTCTTAGGGGACTATAAAAGTAGTAAATTAAATGAAACGAACATTGTTTTACTACTTGCCCATCATAAAATATTACTGGTTCCAGGTGAGTGCCTACTTACATGAGTCCTTTGAAGGTTTAGTGGGGGTTTTAAAGTGAATCAAACATAGTATAAAGAAAAAGTTTCCCTCACAAACAAAATTGAAAGCTAAACCAGAAAAAATAAATTTGCAAAAATAAAAAAGACAAACTAAACATACCCAAAGTAAAAAGTTCTTTCACATGTTAAGTTTTTGAAAAGGCTGGAAAAGGAAGGCATAGCATATGAAAAAATCCATTGCAGGGGAAAATTATTCATAAAATCATTTTCATATTCCTTATAAACAAATAACTGAACTTAACATATAATTTTATCTGCAAAATTAGAAATAATTGAAATATGATGCCACTTATTACTGAGACTATACAAGATAACCTGTACTTTCATGTGCGAAGAACAGAAAATGGCTAAATTATCTATGATGTGAATAATATTATGAAATATTTATTCAGACATGAATTATCTTTACTTTTATACAGAATAAAAATATGTAAAATTACTTATAGGAAATCCCTAATTAAAAATATCCGAAAACAAAATCATAGTTTACAAAATAAGTTGAACATTTCTATATATGAAAAGAACAGGCTGCAGAGAAAGCACTGAAATTAGATCTTCATGAAATTTTATTGATTTCTCTCCATCACACATCACACAATGCTTGTAACTTGCCAGAGAAACAAGGTTTGTTATCTCCACTTCTTCCTATCGCTAGTTGTGTCATTTTCCTTGGAAATATAAAAGCCAAAGGCAGAAGAATGTAAAAGTCACCCTCAGGTCTAGGAGTGTTAGTGAAGTACCGGTGTGCAAATTCAATGTTCATAGCACTCTGGGTGTATGGATCTGATCCTATTTGCAAAACTTGGGCTCAATTATTTCTTTTAATCATGTTCTGCATATTTCTTTGTAGTTTTTATACATGTAAGTTACATTTTTGTACATATAAATTGATTTTTTATATATACAGACATATATATACATTCACGAGTACCTTAAAAAGACTACTATTCTAAATTAGAGATGACATCTGAAACGTAGCTAACCCTGGAAGTGGTAACATACTGTCTGTGACCATGCAGAAGGAACAAGGACCCCAGCCGTCTTGTCTTCGGCCCCAATTAGTGAGGCCTCACTAGATGTGAGTTTAGTACACCCATGATCATAATTACAAATCTTGACATTTAGATGTTCCCAGAGTCAACACCCATCTCAGCAGGGCTAGCCACATTATCACCAGTGAAGGAGATGTAGAGCAATTAGAAACTGAAGGAAAAGGTTAGCTTTACCACTCTGACAGGAGGACTTCAGCAACTAAGCCTACCTGCAATTGCAGTGTTAATTTTTTTAACTATCAGCTTCCAAGACTTGTCACCTATGACAAGAAAAGTTGAGCTAAATGGAATATTTAAGAGTAATGCTTCCTCATCCCTCAATCAGCCTTTATGCTGACCTTTTCATATTCTCCACCAGTTTCTTACCTGTCATGAAATGCTGGCAAAGCTAGAACATCATTGGACCTGTCATGAGGTCAGTCAGTGGTGCTCAGGCCAATTTGCTAAGTGTAGCTGTGCTAATGAGCGTGTTCCCTAACCAATCTGATGAAAGGGAATACCCATTAATAACCAACTTATTTCCAGAGAAGTATGACCTTCCCTGTTTCTGGTCCCTGTTGTATGTAGCTTTGTGGGACCTCTTATGTGAATACTGAAAACCCTGGGGCACAGAAAGCAGCCCAAATCCATGTTTTAGGCTGCCAGGGTGACAGTTCCAGGGAGAAGCATGCCCACTCTACCAATATTCATACATTTCACGAGTATATAAAATATATCTCTTTGAAATTTTAATGCTATTGCAAGATCTCATTATTTTTTCAATGAAGATACTAGTTCTTTATCTGCTTCTAAATGGTGGTATCTTTGTTGTAATTCTGTGCAGAGAATTTGTTATTTTGGAGCTATTGGGCTGCCTTAAAAGCAGAGGTATTTTTTTTCTCTTACAAAATAGGTTGCTCTATTTGTAGCCAAGTCTCATAAATTATAATACTTGTCAAAATAAATGAATAGTATGTTTGTTATATTCATGACTTAAAAATCACATTTGATTGCTTACTCATTAATCCACAAAATTAAGCAATACACCCGGATTGCAGTCATTAGTGCAAATAAGCAGGGTTCTTCTAGCAGTCAGTTATCATGGAAAACACGACAGTTGTGCTAGTTTAAAACTAGGTATACGAATGCACATATTAGTTTTACAATTTCAAAAGATTTCCTCTGAGAGAAAATTAAACACATAGCTATAGTCAACAAAGAGACAGAATTGATATCATAACAGTCTAAGTAGATTTTAGATGGGGAAATGATAAAATGGAATTGAACACTGAACCTCAAGGAAGGACAGAAACTTTTTGGCTATGTAGGGAAACATATATGGCTGAAGGGGTGACCTTTATTCCTAACAGGATGGAGAAGGATGGATGCAGGGGTACAGTGTCCACATAAAAGTGTTGACATTCTCATAACAAAGGCTTTGCTCTCCTAAGATGAACTTAGGTCTTCTGTTCACCTGTGGGATTTTCCTCTAGCAAGTACTGCATACTCAGTTGTACCTCATTTCATTCAACTGAGGGTTCCAATGCTGTTCTCAAAGGTTTTCCATCAGTATAAAGTAAAATAATAGGTATAAACATTGGAACAGTACCAATCAGGGCTATATCTATGTTCATTAAACTGCTTATTCTTCATGGTGTGACTCATGGTTTCAAGTAATGGCTGTTTACATATACATGGAGACAGGTAAGTCAGAGACCCTTGTGTGGTGAATGGTGAAAGGGGTTTGACACAGAATGGTGGGAAGACCAAGGAGCCTGTGGAGAGCCTGGGGGAGTACATGGTGGGGCTTTGACTTTAATTTTAAATCCTTGAGAGAACTTGATGAAGATCTTGAGAATGAACCAAGACCATATTTAGATCTGTGTGTCAAAAGGCCCCTTTGACAGTAGAATTATGAAATACCAGGGGCTGCTTCAGAAGGCAGAGGAGAATCTAGGGCTGCTCTGTGCTCCAGGCAGTGAGAAGCCTCACTGTGCAGGGTACAGTTAGCTGCTCTTTGTGGGGAGTACTGAGGCTCAGCAACCAGTCCTTGCCACCCCTTGGTTCCTTAGTATTTGTGTGGGTTTCTGTGCCTGTCCTGTATCTTGGCTAAATGATTACCAAGAACAGTGTTGAAGCCAGGGTCACCTTTGGTTTAATGAAAGGATAAAAATTGTAGGAAAATAGACAATAGAAATCGTTTGGAAGTAGAACTGGTGAAACAATATGGTGTACACAGCTATTACAATATTATAAACACATGAAATTCTTGATAAACTATATAATATTTTCCACATGCTAGTTTATATTCTGTACCATTGGATATGCTTATTTTAGGGTTTTCTTAAAAGTGAAGGCAAGATGTAGACATTATATGCAAGGTATGTTGTGTCCTTGCATTTTAAACACCCCAATTTGTATAATGTCTTTCATTTCCAGCAGTGTGCATGTTCCTGAGACCTCCCATATCATTGACACTGAATAAACTTGAGGGCCTCTGTAGTCCTGTGCTAGGTATTTGACAAGTGAATCTACCTTGTAAATTAAGATTGTTTTTGAGAATTTTCTAGCCTATTCCATCCCAGTGTTTTATCTTTACTTTTCCTGTGTGTCTGTTATGTTTAATATATGCAATTAAAGGATGATAAGAATATTACCATTTATTAGGAAGGCATACTAAGTTTTCAAATATTTGATTTTTGTGTTATGCTCATGATGTTTGCAACCTGTTCTGGCCCTAGACCTGTGTGCTAGGATGTGGGTTTTGTGGTGAACAGCTACAGAGGATCCCTTTGCCTTCGCACTGCTATAGGAGTGAGGGCATGGCAGACAGACTTCCCTTGGGTATAGTAGAGGTGAGCTGTTGTCAACAAGGAAAATAAAGAATGCAGTAAATACAGGGTCAGGTTTTTTTTTTTCAAACCTTAGTGGTTACATATCATATTAAAATTTTAAATCCAGTCAGTCAGGAAAAATATAATTCAATATAATATGTGTTTAATGTATACCTGACTTCTTGGCAATTTACTGCATAATTAAAGAAGGTGAATGTATTTTGGGCTGAAATATGGGTATTTTTAATAAGTATATTTCTTGTTGATATGAGGCACTTTAATCAGATGCTGCATTAAAAATTGATAAGGATAAATGAGGTTCTTACTATACTTGAATAAATCATGTTATATTCTTTAGAATGCATTGTAAAGCTGTGAAGTTTATAAAAAATCTTATTATGGATTTTCAGTTTGAGGAGGAAATGAAACTAGGTATATCTCATTTACTGAATATAGATTAAACTTACTGAGAAGCAGAGCTTCTGTGGATGTGCTCTGTGGATGTGAGGCCTAACACAAGCATCTAATGAAAATGCTAATCGGGGCCTGCTAATTTGGAAAATCTAGATTAAATGATTTTACCTAACTGTCAAAATCCTATGAGGAAAAAGAAAATCCTATGAAGGAAAGATCCTGTTTGAAACCTTCATTTAAAGAGGCACAAAATTAGCTCTCTTGGCCAATTGGTATTTAGTTATACGCAGATGCATACATTTCAATGAAGTTCTGTAGTATTTCAGTCCCTTCTCAAAGGTGATAATGTGCTTTTCTCTATTTGTGAAATTGTTGTAATTGCACAGTCCTACTTAAATTAGTTGTGTTTAAGATTTGAGACAAATGATTCCAATTTTATTTTGTACGATACTTGTTTTTTCCTTTGTCTGTTAATATTTCTTAATATTTGTTGGTAATATGCAATATGTATAAAATAGTAAAAAATAATAATACATTGTTAAGGTTAACAATTTAACTCTAAGAACTTAATATGGAAAGTAAGCCTTCTTTGTAGTAGTTCATTGGTTCACTTGACATATAATTAAAATAGAGCCACATATTTCTCAGTGTAATTACTAATAAAATTACTTTCATAAATACATTTTATTATGTTCTCTGAGCATTTGGGTGATTCTATTTTATTCACTCCATAAGCTAAGGGTAATGGAATAAGATTATAAAAACTCAGACCATAAATGTAGCAGAATGCTATAGGTTGACAAGAGAATAAACCACACCATGAATATTGAAGGACTCTGAAATAAATGCACTTGGTTGCATTTATTTGCTGAAATATGTACTAGTCAGTGTAGAAGCTAAAGGCATTGGCATAACATTTGGCATTATGACCACACTGGAGATGTAGTGCAGTGCCTGTATCTGAGTGTAGAAAAAGAGCTATACTACATTTCTAAAGGCTATGTCTTTTGTGCAATGAAAAATAAGAGAAAAATCAAAATTACCTATTTGATGTGTTTTGATCTTGGAACTTTCTGTGTTCCTCTGTCAATGCTGTGATGAAAAGATTAAAGAGAAACAACAAAGTCAAAGCAGAATAGGGATAAACAAGTCAAGTGGAACTTTGGAAGCCAGAGAATGATTGTGATAGTAGAGAACAGAATTAAATTTAGTCATCTACCTGTGTACCAAACTCTGTGCTAAGCACTCAGACATGTTTTTTTTTTTTTTTTTTTTAATGGCCCGCTCCCAGGGCAGGGCTGGTGCAGCATGTGGTGCCAGGAATCGAACCGCCGTCCCTGAAGCAGCCTAAGCTTTCCTAAGCAGGCGCTTTAGACCGCTGAGCCATCCTGCCGGGCCCCAGCACTCAGACATGTTAATGATATTATCAAGGAAATGAGTATTCCACTGCCATCTACTTGCACCCCTAAATACATATAAACACAAACAGTACTTGTTGATGTTTGATTCAAGTGTTGGTCACAAAAGCTTCATTTTCCAAGTTTAAAAACAGGTCTGAGGCTCCTCCCCCAGGACATGCTGAGGCACAGACCAAGTCCTGATGTGGTGGTGCACACCTGTAATTCCAGTACTGGGGAGACTAAAAATAGGAGGATCACTGTTAGTCCAAGCAGCATAGTAGGACCTTGGCAAAATACATAAAATGAAACAATAAATAAATATTAAAAAACAGTTTTGAGGGCTGGAGAATATGCTCAGTGGCATGATGCTTGCCTGTTAAGTGTAAAATCTTGAGTTTGATTTCCAGTTTAAAAAAAAAAATAGGTCTAAATTTTTTTTCTTTTCTTTCTTTCTTTCTTTTTTTTTTTTTTAATGGCTAGCTGAACCTGCCCTGGGGTTGGTGCTGGCGCAGCATGTGGTGCTGAAGATCGAACCTCAGTCCCTGTGGTTGTCTAAGCTTTCCTAATCAGGTGATTTAGACTGCTGAAACATCTTGCAGGCTAAATACTGTTTTGAAAGTATTGGTGGTATAAAACTGCACAGGAGAAAAGCTCTTTTGCTCAGATGTGGTATTCAGTCATGAATGCCATAACTTATCCAATGTCATTTTATTGCTTTTTGATCTTTGAGTTTGTCGCTTTTGTTGACTTTTTCATTTTTTTGACCTTTACAAGGTAAAAAAATAAGAAAAAGATGGAAATCTTGTCTGTAGTAAGGCTTAATTTATCATTTTTTCTTAGTGAATCCTTATTTCCTTTCAGGCATCCCTGGGGAAGGAGATATTTGTGCATAACACAGCTGTTTCTTAATCTCTGAGTTGGCAATAACTCTCCAGAATGACAACTGAGATACAATTATGAGTACCTGTACCACATTTGTGGTTTTATTTTCATGTGTTTTTCTAACTCTTAGTTAAAAGTGTGTATGTTCCTAAAAAAAACTTTGACTCCTCAAACGGGGTACTGAAATCATACAGTAAACACTAACGAACCTCCCAGTAGAACATAGAGCTTACGGAGTTTATGACCTTGTAAAAAACAAAGTGGGGCACTTCAATTTTGACCTGCCTGCATGCCACTTTGGGCTGTGCCTCTGCTATAGCAGGAAAGTTTTCATATTTGGGTTTAAGCTACTTGTGGGATACATGTAGGAGCTTCACAGTAAATAAACACAAGTGATGTCCTGAGCTAAGATGGGCAAGAGAGGGTCTGGGGCCTAACTTCTAACCTGCCATCTCCTCTGCACTCCTACTTCAAGGTTTCCATCTATCAGAGACCAAGTAAGCTGATTTCCTGTTCAAAGTGAACTGAAAAGGAGCTAGAAGATGCACAACCTCCATTTCTGGAATATAATTCATTAGAAGCAGTCTCCCTGGTGTTGAGTAAAAAGCAAAAACATTTTCTTTACCATTTTAAAAGCAAAACAACAGTATTTATGATGATATTTAGACAACTGTAAGGATAACTATTGATCAGTCATACACATTCATGTAAATTTTTAAGTTGAATATTCTAAAAATATGAAAATCTAGGTATCTTTTTTTCATATACAAGGTTTTACTATCTAGTTTACTTCATTATTTCACTTATTTGATTCATCAAATACACATTACGTACCTCTTACATCACCTTACCTGCTTTAGCCAACGGAACTACATTCATCAACAGTAGAGACAGAGGTAGTTAGTTTATATTTAAAGCTCACATTCTGGTAGAATAAGGAGATAGGCCAAAAATAAGACAAATAGAAAAGACAACATCTGGGGCTGGGGAGATAGCTCTGTGGCACAAAAACCTGTCTGGCAAGTGCAAGGTCGTGAGTTTGAACCCTGGTCCCGCCAAAAAAAAAAAAAAATAGAAAAGACAACATCCAATGGTGGCAAGTGGTATAAGGAATAATAAAGAAAGAAATTCTGAGATGCTAGTGGAATTTCAAAGCTTTGTGTAGACAGAGAAAGCTTCCATTTAAGTAAAGATCTGAGGGGTTGAGGAAAAAGCCAGACAGCTGTCTGGTATAAAACTGTTCCAGGGAAGCCGGGCGTGGTGGCTCACGCCTGTAATCCCAGCACTCGGGAGGCTGAGGCAGGAGGATTGGTGTGAGTTCGAGACCAGCCTGGGCTACAAAAGTGAGCTCAAGGCCAGCCTCAACTGCATAGTGAGACCCTGTCTCAAAAAGACAAAAAAAAAAAAAAACAGTTCCAGGGAGAGAATACCACAAATACAAAGACACCAAGATGGTAGAATTGTATATAAGACCATGTGAACAGGGAAAGAATAATAACACAGGGTAAGAAATGGAACTGGGGCATCAAAAACCTTATGGCCACTGCAAGGGTTTGGGCTTTTCCCCATGGAAAGTAGAAAGGTATTATGAGGATCTGGTGGCAGGAGAGGTATCAGTGGACTTACATTTTAACAAGCTAATCCTGCTGTGTTGAATATTCCTCTACAAAGCAACAGATCACGTGGCAACTAGATTATTAATGGAGTTGTGGCCATAATACATTGGAAAGATTATGGTAGCTGAGACAGAGTGGTGACAGTGCAGTTGTTGAAAAGTGGAAAAGTCAAGTTATATTTTGAGATTTGTTGAGAGGTCAAATGTGTGCTTGGAATTTGAGGCATGGGCAGGGAAGTGGAAACAGGGACAAAGGGAGGGAAAGAGCTGAGGAGTTACTGCAAGGTTCTTTGGTCTGAGAAAGTTGAAAGGGTGAATTGCTATTAACTGGCATGTAAAGCACTATGGAAAGAGATCTGAAAGATCAGTTTCCAGTTTTCCACAGGTTAGACAACGTGAGCCTGCACTTCAGAGAGAAGGTCTAGGATCAGTAGTGGTGAATCTCTGGCATGTGTGCCACAGCAGGCTGTTTGCATCATCAAAAGCTCCTAAAGGTTCACTATCGCTGGGGTAAACTTTAAGTTTTAGTTTAGCAGCATCTAGTTCTATTTAAGACATGAGAGAGATGAGACCCCAACCTGAGACATAGACTCAGTAGCATTTTCAGGGAGCAAACCAGGAAATGAAGAATAAGAAAAAGGAAGCTTTATTTGAGTCCATAAAGTTAAAGAGGAAACCAAAGGAATGTATAGTGTGCTGAAAGGGAAGTGGAAAAAGAGTACTTTGGCCAGGAATCAGAGCTCATCTTTGTGCTACACTCACAGTAAAGAAGGCCTTAGCCTTAGTGATCTGGAGTTTGTTTTTATATTAATAATTACAGTTTTGTCTTTGACAATTATTAAGAATGCAGCCTGAGTAGAGCTGCTTCTGTAAAGAATGGAAAATAGGAAATGAGGCTAGCAATTGCTACATACCTAGTACTTTCAAAGGGGAACCAACGAGTTGTTTGGTACCTCTAGGGTAAGTGAGTCTTAGGAAAAGTTATGGTTATCATGGATGGAAGACCTAATAGCATATTTATAGACCTATTGACCTGTGTGTAGCTGGAGTTTAATGCTGACAAATCTGAGGGGAAACGATCAGAAGTAAGGCCATGTGACACATCATTCTATGTTATGGGATTGTTGGGGAATGCCACAACTATGCTGGGTGACCCAAGAATACTGACATCATAGAAAGAGATTGTAAGCCATGCCAGAAGATAGACCAGACAGTGAGGAAGTTCTCCAAATCACATACTTTTCATTTGCATTTTGTTTTGTTTTGTTTTGTTTTTTACATTTTGAGTACGGTCTTATTTCAGTTCCTAAATTGTCAGTGGAAATTCTTCCAGGTGCCACAGAAGATTAGCTAAAACCTTATCCCAAAAGTTGTTCAGTATCATTCTTTATGGTTATCCATCTATGTGGATGGATTTAAAGGCAGATGTGATGGCCCTTCACATACTACTGGATACTTTTAGAAACCATCATGCTTCTGTTGAAGGACTGGAACCATGCTTTATGTTAATCAGTGTATCTCCGTATAACAGTCTCTTTAAGGAACTTTGTTCCTAGTAATATAGGTGTCGTCATGAATCAAAAAATCTAGTGAACAATGAAATTATATGTGTATATATATATATATATATATATGTATATGATTTAGACAAATTGCCAGTGTTAAAGCAAGTGGAAGTCTATGTACACTGCCAAAGTTGAGATATAGACAGAGTAGGATATAGACAAAGTAGTTCTCAACCAGAACTTGGGCTATAGTAAGTTGTTTGGGGACTACAGATTAAGGTGTTGGTACTCTTCCCAAGGGTAGAGACAGGATTTCACCCAATCATTCAGTCTAGGCTCTGCTGAAATAATTCCTTTCCACTATAGATTGGAAGACACAAATGAACACTAATTTGGGAAGAAGCATCCAGGTCTCACTGTTGTCTGAAAGGAGAGCTGTGTACTACTCTATGACCAAAATATGTAGGTCACGAATTTTAATGCATATGACCTCTCTCCACAAACTACAAATGCCTTACTACGTAGTCTTTTCTCTTTGGAAAAAAAAATGGTTATAGTATAGTCTGAAACAGTGAATTGGAAAAAAGAGCCTCATTCTATTGTCAGACACCATTTAGTCAATGACTTTGGAAAACAAAAATCTCTAAAACACTGTTATCCCATTTGATAAATATGTATAATCTTGTTGCTACGTATATTAGAAATGTATATGAATATAATATATGCAAAATGTTAAATTATCTTACTATTATTTCATATTATTTTTATTACTTCTAATAAGAAATATTGAGACTGTTTCAAAACATGTTAGTAGGACAGCCACAATGATAGATGCAGTGCATATTGTTGTTGTCATAGTAGTTGTTCAGTGTACAAGATGCAGACATGGTAACTCTTCTAAACACTATTGGGACAAGTATTTCTTCTCACTGAACTAACAGAAAGTAGTTCAATACATAATCCAATATTCCATAATAGTAGAGGGTTATTGGCAGAACTGGCAATGTTGAAAGCTGTTGACTTGGGCCTTTTACAGCTCAGCATACTAATCTGGCTTTACATTTTATGTCTCATGGTCAAACTTTTCTGCTTGGTGGTTAAGGCCAACTTAAAGCAAAACCTATATACTAAAACATGTAATTTTCACATCTGACAAGGTCAGTCAAATCCCCTCAGGATCTACCTTAAAACCATGTAAAACCAGTTTTGTAGAACTGTTGTCACTGTCAGATGTCTGGATGAGTCACAGCCATTGCTTGACAGTTTGCTCTCGATGAAAGCCTGAGAGAATGTTTTCTCTCTAGGTAATTCTCCTTAGGCACACTATACATCATCAATTCCTTTCCTCCGTGGTCCCATAATCTCCTTGAATGGAAAATTTGGGAAACCACTGAGTTATAGGATGTTACAGTACAGGGTCTCTTTTGTCCTGAGTCCTCACTTGATATGAAGGGCTAGAGCCAAAATATTGACTATCCTTATACCCCTTCTTTTTCTCTAATTTTTGGTCTGTAAACTTGTATTCTTAACCCACTAGAAGAAAAGCTTAGTGATGCTATTATTATATAATATAGGTACTTGATCATGACATCACTGTCTTTCTGAGTATGAAACACCTCAGACATGACTTAGAATTGGTATTTTCTATCAATCATTGATATTCTAATAAAGCTCTGTAGAATGTGGTTTAAAAAACTGTTATACTCAGAGGAAAGGGATAAATGAAGTATGCTGTGTCTAAGGAGAGTCACCTAGAGAAAAAAAATTATATATTTCTCTTTTCTCTTTCTGCCAAATTTGAATGCATATGTCTGGCATATGAATAGTTAAAAGACAACACTATTTATTATAACAAATATTGTGAAATTCATATTTTAAGTGAAATTCTGTATCGTTTATAATTTTTCTGTTTTAATACTATCAAGCAGAAAAGTCTATCATGAGGTATAAAAAGTAAAGCCATATTAATATGCTGAGCTTTAAAAGGCTCAAGTCAACAGCTTTAGACATTGCCAGTTGTACTGATAACCCATCACTACTATGGAGTATTGGACCATATATACAGCTACTTTCTCTTAGTTCAATGAGAAGAGAGATTTGTACTAATAGTATTTAGACAAGATATCGTGTGTGCATCTTGTACTCTAAACAACTACTATAAAGACAATATGCAATGTAGTAATTATTGAAACTGTCCTCCTAATCTGTTGTGAAACTCATTGCTATTTCTTTTTCATTAAAATTAATACCCTCTGTGAAAATAAAAAAAAATCAGTATTTTCAGATGTCAAAAAATAAATAAATAAGAAACTGCTACACTGTCTTTACACAGAAATATAGAAATTTAAGCATATGCAAAATTATAGCAGATCAAATCTATGGTATTTTCCCTTTTTAAATACCCTTTTTTGTTTTCTTTAAAAAAAAAACATTCACTTGAGAGAGAGTATAGCAATAATAGAAATTACATTAGAATCAGCACACATCTGGAAGACCAGAATAACAAGCCTTTTAAGCATGATTTTAGTCTTACACATTGCTACTCTGAGAGTCAAAAACCTGTTGTAGATTCTTAGGACCACTGTCTAATTCATCCTGTGTACATAAGTGCCTGTTTTCTCCCTTGCCAAGTTTCCTAACTTTTTTGCTTGCTGTCTCATTGTTTAATCCTTAAGTTCTTGATTTCCATTCAGCTATGTTATGCCTTTCCCTTTTTATTTCTTCTTTTGTGTTCTTATGCTAGGGAGACCATACAATATTTACACATGTAGGTCTGGTTTATTTCACTTAAGAGTATATCTTCAAGATACATCCACTTATATATTAAGCCTTCTGATTTATCATTCTTTATAGCTGAATAATATTCCATTGTAGAAAAACACCACAACTAGTCTTTCATATTATTTCTGCATGACAACTTTTTATTCTCTTCCTCAACAGTTGAAGCAAATGAATTTTGTACTGAATGTTAAGGATATGGCAATAAGGAAAAGAAAGATATTACTCCTACAACGAATTTGTTCATAGTGCCAATGTAATGGTTCACAGCATAGTTGATTAGTATATTAAAGTAAATATAACTGATACACATTAGAGTTCAGCAATAGGCAAAACAATTATTATGGCATAAAAATAGTGATGAAAACACTTCTGTTGCTTTTTTAATCATATTTTAAATATTAACTTTTTTTTCTTTTCGTGTTTGAATGTGTTAAACCCTTTTGACTAGATGATTAGAAAGGTATGGCTATATTTTTTAGACTAAAATAATCTTTCATCATTAATCCATTCAAATCTCTTATCTCAAATCAGTTTATCAGTGCTAGCAATTAAAGATAGAAAATATATGTGGTCAATTTCAAGAATTCAAAATAATGCCTTGGGAGTAAGCATTTCTTTTCTAGGGTGAGAGGATTGTTGGTTTTTCCAATTAAAGAAGTCTCCATACTGGAAATAATTAGTTAATTATAAAAATTATTTTTGAATAGACAATTTGAATATCTCTAATTGTATTCATTTCTTTTGAAAGACATAGAAGTTGGAATTTACAGTGTTTTGATTGGTTACCCCAGCACTTCCTTAATTAATTCTATTGTGAACAAGTTCCCCTATGAATTGAGGTTTTAGTGCTTTTTCTGAGTAAATGTGTGAAATATAAGTAGGTTTGTTTTATTTAATGTTTGAAAAATGTCTAAAGGTTTACTAGCAGTTGTCAAGTTTACACACCACACTCTTTGGATTGATAGTAGCATCCCCAGGCTGCTGCCTGAATCCACCCTTGGGCTTTTCTATATCAACTGATAAGAAACATTTGGGGTTCACTACAGTAGTGCCACCAGCTGACCAAAAGTATACTGTCTGCCCATGCTATCTGTGCAGTAATATCTGAGTGAGAGGTAGAACTTTTTTGTGGGAGTTTTTTCCTTGAATGAAAAAGAACTTAGTAATGAAAGTTCAAAGTCTTTCTTTGGTGATATAGGTAGCTGTCAGATGAAACAATATTAAATGGAGATGAGAATAAGTTGCATTAAAAGTGCTCATGTTGAATTTCCTTGGATTTAGGATTATTGGACTTCAGCCATGCAACACAGAAAAAGTCATGAAGAAAAAATGAAATGAAAGGCATGTACAAAACTCAGTTATAACAAAAAAAAACTCAGTTATTTGTGTCTGTAGGACAAAACTAGAGTGTGTATAACAATACACTGTATTGAATTTATAGATTTAGATATTGTTCCGGAAGACAGAGGCAATTAGAGATATTATAATACATTTTAGCTTTCTGAAACTGGAATGTCCACTTTTACCATGTCTCTGTTCCGTGTGTACTTTTGTCTGTACTAAATCTATTTTCAATTTGAGCATATTTAATTTCCTTTTTTCTTTAGGAACATTTTTGAAACAAAACATTAGTGAAATTTTTCAGGCAAATCAGAGAAAAGTGGTGAAAGGAGGAGGCAGTCCTTGCATTTCTTAAAAAGAGCGAGGGTCAGCTATTTTAGGAATAGACCCAGTGAAAGAACAAACCATTTGTTATGTCTTTGCTGCGGAGATCATAGACATAATATCATTGAAGAGTTGTGATATAATACCTTTATATTTTTAAGTTTGAAAAGATTAATTCTTTAGAACCAAGTAAAAATCACAATTCAGTAGACAGTGTCTCTGTGATATGTGTGTACTGAGAAGTGAATGATGTTGTTGCCTTGTTTGCAGCTGATTGCTGTGTTTGATGAACAAGAGCCACCCCACAAAACTGAGAGCCCCGGCGGAAACACTGCAGATTGGCAGAGCCCTAATGCTTTGGAGACAGAAGTGGCTGCCCAAATGGCTGCATTTAAACCAATCGGTGGGGAAATTGAAGTGACCCCTTCCTCTCTGAAGTTAGGTACGTGTATTGTTGGTGGCGGGCTTTTCCCTTGGGGGAAGTATATCTTCTCATGGTTGTGTTACATCTTTGTAACTTTTATCATATTAATACTGTTTTTCTTAAATTATATTAGTCTTTCTCAGAATTGTTTTTGTAACAATAATTCTTTGTGGGTTTTGCACATCAGCTAAGTACTGTATATAGAACACTTTTCCCCTTGAACTGAAGGTGAATCTAAACCATATGCTCTTGCAGTAACACAGGGAGAGGCAGATGCTCAGTGATGAGGTACAACAGTATCCTGTGACGGTTGCTTTTTTTTTTTTTTTAATTTAATTTAATTTATTATTATTATTTTCTTATTTCAGAACCCTTGTTTGTTTATTCACTCATTTTCATGGCCAGCTCAGCCCGCCCTGAGGGCAGGGCTGGCGCAGCATGTGGTGCCGGGGATTGAACCACAGTCCCTGAAGCCGCCCAAGCTTCCCCAAGCAGGCGCTTTAGACCACTGAGCCATCCCGCCGGGCCCTGTGACGGTTGCTTTTTAAGAATTTTTTCAGGTACTCATTTAGAAAAAGCAGAGGATTGTCGAAGAACCCCGACAAGAAATAAAGACCACTTTCTTCCTCAGCTATCTTTTTTTAAAAAATTTCAATGTATGTCTCAGGCTCCAAGAGAATATTTTGAAGTTAGTTTTAAAATTTGGTTTATTAAACAAGAACAATTTACCTGGCAATTTTGCTCAGAATTCTTCTTCAAAATATATTTTTAGAAGTTGTTTGTTTAAAGATTATAAACATTCTTCTAAAGTTTCAGTCAATTTACAACTCCAAGAGAAAAATAAGGTATTTTAGTAATACCTCCTAAAGGTTAGATCAGTTTAGCAGCATGGAAGTTTTTAAAAATAGTAATATTTTGGCTCATAAGTAATATTCATTCTGTCAACTGTGTATATAACATTCTGAGCCTGCTTAACACACCTCTTTAAGTTGAATTCTCAAGCCAGAGGACAGGCTTATCTCACTTTGCAAAGAAAGCTTTGAAGCACAGTGTATGCTCAGAGGACTTACAGTCTGTATTTCAAGTGAAATCTGTATTATTAAGTTGATTTTACATGTGACTATACCAAATAACCGTATTTTGTACTGATACTCTGAAAAGCATGTGTACTTTTTCTTTAAAACCAACCATAGGAAAAGTTGCAACTTAGGGACTTCATGGTTTTCCACTAGTTTTTGGAAGTCGGGCTAGCAAAGTGATCAGCTGGAACCTGCGTGGCATAGGGTTGGGTAGAGGCAGCCTTATAGCCTCATTGTTCATTTGCATAATGGATGCAAAGGCACCCATTATATAAATGTATGACAGGAAAGGAAGGTACTAAGGGAAGATAAAAGGAGAAAATTACTTGTTTTTAGTATTCTACTTATAAGCAAGTGATATAGGCTTTAAAAGGCTCAACCTTAACATATCCCTATGCCTGGAAACTGGTTTTCAACTTTTCTTTTATGAAGTTTCTCAGGAAAACATTTTTGTTTCCCTTCAATGCTTTTACTTCCCCACCCCCATTGGATTACTTGAGCTTTCCCTTCTTTGAAAGTGCACTTTGCACTTCTTCAGAAATGACATTTTTGCCTTCAAAGGGACACTGTGCTGAAATTAGTGGACTAAATAAAATAAATACTTCATGCTTAATAGCCCACTTTAGTCTCAGAATACTTAGATTTTATCATTTTCTTCTTTTAAGAAACAAAGATTAGGCACCTAGAGGTTTACTAACTCAGGCTGTTGGGTAGCAAAGCCAGGATTTGAACCTTAGCAGGTTTAGTGTCAGAAACTGATCCTCTGACACCATGCTGCCTCTGAAATGTTTTCCATAAGCAATAAAGTGATACAACTTTCCTTCATAAGTATGTACCAAAACTCTGAAAAGGCTAAATTCCTAGACTCCCAAACTGCATTTTACTTAGTAACATAATGTAAATGATGAGATTAGCCAACAGTCATGTTTGCTGACACAAGTTGTCTCCTACCCAGTGAGCCTAGGACCTTGGCATCATCTCCAGCTTCTGCTTTTCCTTTTCTACCCTTCCTTCTGTCTACTCTAGCTTCTCTATCCACAGCTACTGTGCCATGCCAGAATATCATCAGTTAGATCACTGAGAATGACCTCAAGCTGGCATCTCACAGAGCCTGCCTTCTTCAGTCCCTGCTATTGCCAGAGTGACTTTTCTGAAGCACAGATCTGATTATCCAAGTTTCCTGCTTAAAAAATCTCTAGCAGTTCCCCACTTCCCTGAGGACCATGTCCAAACTCATTAGCCAGTTAATACAAGTGATCCCTGGGAATCAGCTGGAGGTATTTGAGCAGCAGTAAATGATGGGGACAGGGATCCTCCCTTTCCTTACCTTCTTGGTGTAACAGATTGATTACTGTCCATTCCTGTCATAATAAACAAGGAAAATTTATATTTATCTGCTTTCAAATACAAATAGAAAAGCAAAGAAAGATAGCTAAAAGTCATTTTTGGTCTTTGTCATTCTCCTTTCCTCTGATTGGTCCCAGGGTAAGAAAGGGACACAGGAAGGTACCTCAGGATGAGGGGATGCAGTAAGCAGGAGATGCAGTGTTTCTGTCCCCTCAGGAATATAGCTAGTTGTGTTGTCTGCACTGAAATCCTATTTAGGTGAGAAATTGGAAAATGTTGTTACAGAATGAATAGTCCTCATCAGGACAGAATGCCCTTAACATGCCATTCTAATTCCAAGCCCTCAGCCTTCTCATTGTCCCCGCTGGGTTCCTAGAAGCCATGAAGGCTGATTTTGTCTTTGAAAGAGTTCATTCACTAGGTTAGCCTAAGAAAAGCAGGTCTTAGTTATCATTGCTCTTCTCATTCTTAAGGCCTACTCAAGAAAATAGAAAAATGAATCATTTTTTGGTTACATAACTTTTCTTACTAGAGTCACAATTAATAAATTAATAAATATCAAAAAACTTTTACGCTTACATCATGTGATCATCAAATGTGTCTGTTTTTTTGATATCTAAGATCAAACTACAGGGGCCTGGCGGGATGGCTCAGTGGTCTAAAGCGCCTGCATGGGAAGGCTTGGGCGGCTTCAGGGACCGCGGTTCGATCCCCGGCACCACATGCTGCGCCAGCCCTACCCTCGGGGCGGGCTGAGCCAGCCATAAAAATGAGTGAATAAACAAACAAAGGTTCTGAAACAAGAAAAAAATTAAAAAAAAAAAAAAAAAAAGCCGGGCCTGGTGGCGCACGCCTGTAATCCCAGCACTTGGGAGGCTGAGACAGGAGGATAGCTGTGAGTTCGAGACCAGCCTGGGCTACAAAAGTGAGCTCAAGGCCAGCCTCAACTGCACAGCGAGACCCTGTCTCAAAAAGACAAAAAAAAAAAAAAAAAAATCAAACTACACTTAGTGTTTGTTATAATGGTATACCTTCTTTTCCAGTCCATGATAAGAAACAACAGTATCATGTGAAATACTGACAACAGCCCCCCCATACTGTAGAATGGACACAGAGGTTGGCTCTTCTCAAGATTTAAGCTAGGCACAGAATGCACATACGTGTCAAACTCACTGGTTTGCATAATGTAGCTGTTTTTTTCCTGGCCCATCTGTATTGCTACTCACTCCATAGTCAACTTGTAGCCACTCTGAGCCTCTAGCCATTTCCCAAATGTACTAATTTCTCTCAAATCTCTGAGCTTTTATAAGTAATACTTCCTTGACCTGGATTACTCCTTTGGCTTTTTTTTTTAACTATGAACTCATGAACCTTTTAAAACCACACACAAGTAAAACCTTTTTGTAAAACATTGTCTGGATCTTTAAGGTAGTGGAATAAACATAAAAAAGTCTTTATTCTTCATTGAACAAAGATGAATGAGAAAGGTAAACATCAAATATCTGCTAACTGAGAGGTTTCATATTTTCATGCCATATGTATCAGTCAGGATTTTATTAGAAGAACAGATATAACACGAGGAAAGATTTAACACAAGATGTGCAAATGCATAAGAAATTATAAGATTGCCTTATGACAGTCACTCAGAGGAAGTGTGCAGAAGGTATCTGAACCCTACATTCTGAAGGATTCAGTCCAAGATCTGTAGCGCACTGCAGTGTTCCATGTATAGAAGGCCAGTGGGTCTGTGATGGAAGGCTGATAGGTCTAATGGAAGGTTGATGAGTATGTGATAGAAAGCTGATGCAGAGGTCAATAGGTCCGTGATGGAAGTCTGATGAGTCTACGCCAATGGCTGAAGGATCTAAGATGGAGGCCGAAGAGTCTGTGAGAGAAGCCAGGAGAGGACATTCAAGCTTACTGTGAAGAACAAAGAGCAGAGCTCCTTCAAGAAAGTGGATTGCTCCATCCTTCCTCAGATCCCTTTTATATCCTTTAAGTGGTGAATCACTTTAGAGTAGGGCCTCCACACCCTAGGGAGGAGCCTCCATGCTCTTGGTTGTGAAATTACTAAGGCAATTTAGTTAAGCTTTTAACTTCTCAAGTTGCACAGTATGTCAACCACTGTACTATATAAGCTAATGGGATTTATCTTTATTTTGTAAGAGGAGTTTTACATCAAGTGGACAGCCATACAATTCCAACTTCATTCATCTAAATTATTTCCTACCATTTATTTTCTAATGGATTTTCTATTGTAATGTCAAATGACTGAACCCTGACTCAATCTCAACTAGGAAATCCTTCCAACACTTTAAGATTCTATATTTCAAAACTGGGCAGTGTCTATTTCTATATATCCTAAAATTGTTAATCTAAAAGTATGCTTAAAAGATAAGGTGGCTAAAACATAAGGTGGAACAGCAAAGAGTCACTCATCACAGAGTCCCAATAGTAAAATCACATAGTTTAAACATTTTTCAGGTCTGCTCTGTGGAACATGTGGGTCTTCTGAGCATGTTTCCATGACTGAAAAGATATATGACACTAGTGAGTTCATAGTATTTATTCATGCTCCAGCTCTAAACAAATAGTATTGATTATGCTAGCAAGTAAGAAAGGAGTCCAGAAGCCCGTTGAATAGGCAATAAGCAAAATGTCTTTTAGAAGTCCTACGGTAAAAAAAAAAAAAAAAAAAACCAGCTTTACTCAAAAGCATTATGCACCTCTCAGAAAAAATTGTTTGAAATACTATTTTGAAAGGCAGTGCTCCATATAGTTTGATGATTGGCAGTTGCTCAATTGACATTATATTACAAATGAACATGTAAAAGTTTAAAGTCAGTGTGTCTTCTGATAGTTAAAAGCTGATAGGCTAAAGAATTAGAATTAGAATCTGTGTCTCCTGGCTTCCAGTAGAGTGCTCTTTCAATTCCACAACAATTTGGGGATTAATTGTAAATTTATCCTTCTCTTTTCAATTCTATATATAAAATAGTCCCATATATCCTTTTGGAGTGGAGATAGAGTGTATATTAATAAGTAGATACTATGCACAGCTGTAAGTCAAAAGTGAATGAAGGAATCAGGACCAGAAAATAGAGGTGGATGCAATTTCATTTAAACACTATGAAGTTGAGAAGTAAATTTGCTCTTCACATTTCCCATTCATTTAGCAAGAATGCGAGTAGAGGTGTGATTCACTGAAAGAATATCTCATGCTACGGGAACTCTTGGAGATTATTTTTCTACAATGTGGATTTTTCTGTATTTTTCAGTAGTTCTGTCATGTGCACATAAAGTCATAGACAAATAAGAACAATTAGTGTATCTAATTGTCATGAAGAGTCCTTTAGCCTTTACCTGACTTTTCTTTGTGTTGGGTTTTTGATCAGTGGTCCCTGGTCTTTTTGTCCGTAAAAGATATTCTGTAGCCTTAATCCAGGATTGGTCCAATTTTTGTTCCTTAAGAACCAGTCACATAGAATTTGTTTCAAACCCTACAAAGTTTAAACTAGCTATGACACTTAGACATCTCACAAATTTGAGGAGCAAGTTTTTGCAAACAAAAGATAAACTGAGGCACATTTGATTTTTTTACAGAAAAAGAAAATCCGGTTTCAGGGACATCCAGATCACTCTTTGCCGTGTAAACCCCCTTACCCTCTAGGCCACTGTTTCCTTGACTATAAAGCAGGCCTTTCTCCAGTGGGTGATGATCATCCTAAGAGCATGTCACTAATACCACAGTGACTTTGAATCTCAATCCATGCTGCTGTCGGGTTTTCCCCCAGTGGCCCCAATTAGCAGTTTTCTTCTGTGCCTTTTGATAATTTTTCTCAGTACTTGTTGATTGAAAGTTTCTATTTTGGGATCAAGATTACATGCAAAAATGTTTCTTTAGTTATAATTATTTTAGAAATGCAGTTTAAATAGTGTTTCAGGATAAAAGGTTCTTTAAATTTGGCTACTGTCACTCTTGTGATCTGTGTTAGCTAGATGTAAAGTAATCTGATTAAAGTTTGGAGTTTAAATGGTTATTAGCTTTATTCTCCTCTGTATATTAAACTTTGAAGAAGAGATACTGTCTATTTGAAAGTGATTCCTGCTTTTGAGACTTGAAAGGTAGTTCAGATACTTATTGTTTCCATGTGTGTTTGTGCCTTCAAGACTGAAATGGAAATCAGGATTATATGTTTCTTACAATTATTTTCAAAACAGAGTTCTCTTCTTCATTTTCAGTAGTTCTCAGAAAACGTTGTGTAGTCACAGGCTATTGTTGAAAATTGTGATTTTTTCTATCTCATTTTGAATAGTTCACTGCATAAGGAAACATATGGGAACATTTTTCTTAATTCTTAAGGAAACCAAATCCCTTTATGGCAGTGATCTTTAGGAAAACACAAAGGAGGAAGTTCATTCCTTTAATTAGGCTGCAGTGTGTAAGTAGCTGCTGTGCCCATAATGTGAGTTTAAGTATTGGCATCTGATCCAAGACAAACACACTCACACCACACACATGGCAAGCTAAAGCCCAGGGCTGGCTTTTGCAGACGATGGAGCCTTTGAATTTGGACTACAAAGCACATAAGCATGGGAGGTTTCATTGTTGTTGGAAGTCTCCATTATAGTCTTGAAACCTGAGTTAAAATTACCAAGGAATTCAAGTCATTTGCTCGGGTGAATCCATAAGTCATAATTTGGCCATTGAGTTACATCCTATTTGTTCTCTGTTGAGGCTGATTCAAAATTTAACACCTAGAAAAAGCTTTTCTTTCTTTCTTTCTGTCTCTCTCTCTCTCTCTCTCTCTCTTTTCCACACAGGCTCAGATGAATGGTGTTGTAATTAGCTATGGTAACCTTGCTAGGTGATCATCAATCAGTCATAGCCACATAGTCAACAATATCTGTGCTCGCTTTCTGAAATGGTGGCAACTAAATCATGGCTAAGGAGATGACAGCATTTATAACTTAGGTTAGCATCACTCTTCTTTTGCTGTTGTAGTTTTGATTTTAATTTTATTATTTGTTTTCAAAGTGGGTAAAATGATGCTTTGTAGAAAAAATGCCAGGTTATTCACAGAAGGTCTAAAATAGTAATACAATGGAAAAAGACCAGAGATAGTACATAATTAAAAGAATACGACAAATAGGAAAAGACAGGAAGCTCCTAACAAATTTTAAAAATAATTACCAAGTCTTTCTTTTAAGTATAATACAAACTTGACTGATATTTTAAATAATGTATTTTAAAATATGTCTAACATGGCTACCCCTTGCATTTAAATAATAGACATTTCAGACTTTCCAAGCAGGCTATCAGGTCATATTGTTCTGTAAAGAACAGTATGACGAAGTTATCTTAAAAACATTCTCTCTTCCTACAAATGTCTCTTAAATGAAGTATCACTTATGAAATTACATGTTATACTTCAGAAAAATAAATAAGATTTTCTGCTGTCAAAACAGAATCTCCTAGTTTTTCTTTTATTCTTTTAGATTCATGTTTTTGTTCTAGTCTTATTTCAGCTTTCTTTTTTTCTAGCTTGCTTTAGTTATCTTTCATCAATTTTAAAAACATTTACCTGACATACATAATGGCTAAATTTGGTAACTAGGTTGGTAGCAGGTTGGCTGTATCCTGAAAGAAAATTATTAGATGGAGCTTCCATTTAACCAGTGTAAGAGGCACTTAAAAACCACACTTTCGTTCTTGTTTTTTTTCCAGCTGTATTTTCTGAGTTGCTTATGTGACCTCTAAAAAAACACAGAGTTCACCCTCTCCCCTTTGGCCTCTTACCAGTGCTGGGCCCACACTGAGCTAGAGTCTGCAGATCCTATAATAAACACTCAGAAAGAAAGGTCACCTTTCCTACTGTTCACTTGATATTAGACCCCTGGGTTTTTAAGCCTCTTTTGCAGATTGCTTTTAATAGTAAGGCCAGCGAAGCTGTGTTTGCAGAGGCCTAGGCCTCAAGTAGTGAAAATGTTCTCAGTGATGTGATCATATTTTGTTCCTTATAGTCCCCTGAACTGCTGATAAAATGACTTATGGTTTATCCTTTAAAAGAAAGGAAGAAAAAACAATGCACACACCAATAATTTCTTTTCCTTCTTCACTGTGACAAACTCATCTTCCTTTCTTGGGGACAGTCTCCATTGCTCCCCCCTTTTTAGGTACTGTAGAGTCAAAAGGAATTGATCTTGGTTCTCTCAACATAGGTGCTACCTGCTTGGCCAAACCACATTTAACTAAATGTGTATTATAACATGCTTATCTGTATTAAAGACTTGTTAATGATGAGCATCATATTTTCATACATTCAAGTCTTTATGAATCTAAAATAGATTATATTTTCTTGCATATTTTATTATCTACAAAGTATTTATAATAACCATCTTGATTTTTTTGTAGTTTGTAATTTAGCATATTGCTGACAATTCAATATAGGTAAATCTTTCATACACTGTATCTGTATGTGTTTATGTGTGTCTGTGCATATTCATAATTCTTTTTTTTTTTTTTTTTGCTTTCCACCCAGATGGGCAATGAAAAAAGTTCCACTAATTTAATTACTTACAGAAGATCCATCTTAAGGACAAGTCACTCAGAGTTGGACACGCTTTTATGACTGGCTCAGGATTTTTTCATTTGGTTTATCTGATAAAGGCATATGATGAATTATGCCCCACTATATACACATTGAGTTATTTCCTTTTTTTGTGCCCTACTTGAAATTTTAGTAAAATCTTGATTTGATTCAATGAAAGTAAGAAATATGGAAACAGCTCTGTCTGTTCATTCTCACATGCAAAGTGATAAGAAAAAGTGACAGTCGTTTCTTAGGAAATGCCATAAGAAAAACTGTCTCGCTTTTGTTTACCCTCTTTGCAGTGTTTACCAGATAAGAGAGCAGAGCAGGTCTCTAGATAGCTCCACCATACCGGAGGAGCTTCTCTCAGAAACAGGCAGCACCCATCCTGTGGCACACAGAAAATATCATTCTTTCTGTTTACTGACTCAATTAATGACAATTATTGCTAGCTGCCAGAAAAGACAAGTAGCCTAAAATGCCAGAACTATTCTGCTTTTTGTTCTATAAAAATATGAGGCTCTGCATTAAACTCAAATTCATCTACAGATGGAAGAAATTTGGTACTTCATTCTGTTTGTAAATTAGAGGAAAGTAAATTATGTGGTGCGCCTTACTTTTGTTTATATAGGAGACTTTACTATAATTACTTATCGTGTGGCATAGAGTATATTGCGATCAACAGAAATGAGCGGGCTATTGTCTTATCACTGCCCTCTTAAAGGCATACTGCTTATATGTTATATATCACATTGATTAAAATAAGGCATGACTTTAGTGCCTGTTTACTTAAAACTATTAGGAACAATGCTGTTTCTTTTGCTTTGGGCACAGAAAAAAGGCATAAATAGCAACAAGCTGAATGGCCATGCCTCATCTGATGCTATATAATTGTGATGATCAATTAACTCTACTTTTGTTTTTAGAATAAATAGACTTTCTTCCCAAGAGATCTGAAAGCATGAGGCAAACTTCTTGTTTTAGTCACAGTTCAGAACTAATGTCCTTTGACCTGGCGACTTTTTAGTTTGGTATTACATTTAGCTGCCCTGTGGCAGGCAGTTCAGCATCTGTGCTACTAACATGTGCACTTTCCAAAAGATTTGGCTTAAGCTATGGAAATCAGTGTACTTGGTGTCAAAGCTAGAGAAAATATCAGTGTATCTCTCACTGACTTCAGTTAATCAATAATTATTTATTGATAGCCTAGCAGACTGAAAGCATTATATTAGGATACCAAAGGAATATAGAGTAACAGAAGTCAGGCACTCATTCCTAAACAGTTTGTAATTCTGTTGAGTTAAAATACATTACTGAGTGATTCTCTTAACATGGTTACAATTCCATTTTTATAATTCAACACTGTTGTTATAATAATACAAAGCATATAATGACAGAATCTTTAGTTGAAAGATGACTTACCATGTAAGTTAATTCAGATGGTCACAGATGCTTCCCATGCCATTAGTCATATGTAATTTCTCTCCATTGCTTGGTTAATTGTCTTTTCTGTGGATCTTCAGTCAGTGGAGGTAAATGAAAATAAAAGATGTTAGCCTGTCTACCATTCTAGTCTCTGCCACCCTTTAGGTTATCAGAGTTAATTTTATCTCCTGCTGAACAATGAGAAATAATGAAGATCTCAAGTGTCTTAGTTACTCGTCTCTCATTGCTGGGACAAATACCTGACACTCAAGATGATGGAAGGAGAGGTTTATTTAGCTCACAGTTACTGGAAGTTTCAGTCCATATTCAGCTGGCTCCAGGGCGGGGTGGCACATGGCAGAGGGCAACCTTTCATGGTGGCAGGCAAGAGCAAGGGAGAGAGCTAGCAGGCTCAAGCAGCTAACTTCTCTTCCCGCCTTACACTGAAATGCAAATCACCTACTCCAAGGGAGGGGCAGCACCCATTCTCTCAATAATCAATTACAAATTCCAGAAACCGCCCCATGACATCATGAGACTTTGGGGGACACCTGTACACAAACTATAACACCAGGTCTTCCCAAGACCTCTAGCAATGACCTCTGCTGTCCATCCACATTGCTCCAAGACTCTTGGATTCAAGAGTGACTGTCTGTCTACCTACTCATTATTTTCCCTGATGCTACTCCAGTCACTTGTACTCTTTTAATTCGAAGTAGTGAATTGAGAGACTAGATTACTTCTGTGTAACTACGGTAGATTTGGTGTTGTAACGCTCACTGGTGCCTAAACAGGGGATAACTGTCTAGAACCTATTTCTTGCTGCTTTCTCATTGAGTATACATATAGATTACTGCCTAGGCAGCCCAAAGGTGACCTTTTCATATTACCTAATTACCTCATCCTAATTTGTTTAACACAGAGGCTGAAGGAAAGTCATTTTCAGTCCCTCTATTCTTTGAGCTCAAGACACCATTATCTATTGTGAAGATCTAAATGTAGTTTTCCTCTCCTCTACATTGTTGATATAATGAGGGGAATGCATCTTCTCAGAGACTTTGGGAGAATGAGTTTTGTATTTTTCCCCTTTTTCAATCTAGTCACTACTTTTAAGAACTCGCCCCAAAATAAATTTTCTTTAAAAGACCTTTCTTTATCCCCTAATTGACCTTTTAAAAAATGTTTAGCAGCCACCGCTGGGAGCTGAGCCTGCGCACCCGCTGCGGGTAAGCCCCTGCACCCCTCTGCCCCGCCTCTGCGTTCCCGAGACTAACTTCCTGTCCCAGCCCAGCCCAAACCCCACCGCTGGGAGCTGAGCCTGCGCACCCGCTG